>SNQJ01S0218078.1:0-15333 GCA_010110895.2 Picea sitchensis | reverse complement strand
GATGAGTGTGTGAAATTGTTGAGAAAAACTACAAGGCAATGCTAGCGAATGAAAAGGTCTTAATTGTGGACGCAGTTGTTGGAGGATGCAAAGAAGCTGAAAGTATTTCGAGTCGATTGGGTTTATTATTCAACATAGCGATGGTGGTTTATAAAATCGGTGGGAAGGAGAGAACATAGGAGGAATTCAAATGGTTGTTTGAGACGACAGGTTTTAGGACCTACAAGATCATCAAGTTTCCTTTCCTTCAAGATCTCATAGTGTTGTCCAAATCTTAATAAGATTTTGTGCTCCAAATTAATTTTTAATGTTAGTTTATATAATATAAGTTGATAAGTTCAATTGCTCGGTCTACTACCTTGCAATATAGGATGTAGGCCGACAATACATCGTTTTTGTGTGTATTTTGCAATTCGAAGAAGTATATTTACATATGTATTATTTTGTAGTACGAAGGTGTAGGGTAATAATTGGTATTGTTTCTTATTAAAGGGAGATATAATAATATTAGGTTAACATGTGTCATGCACAAAGACATTGATACAGAGTTTTCAAATGAAAAAATATTTGATTTGATTTGAAAGTGAAATTAAAGTGGCTTGTGAGTATCTAGGAATGATCGCTAAAGTCTATGGAGTTGTACATACCCTAGCTCCCTTGGATTTGAACATGTGTCTTGAAAGAGGAAACATGGTGCCAACAAATAGGCCAATAGTTGTAGCTTTCATATGAATGTTTTAAATAATAATAATATGGCTGATAATACAAAAAATATTTTAATGTTTATGTTAAAGATATTTATTTATTTTAATAAAATGTAGGTTTCAAATTGTTTTTTAGATTGATAAAATTATTCTATACTAATTTACTTATGTATAAAATGTTTGTATTTAAGGTGACATTCAAATGAACATGTGAGTGGATGAGTTAGGTTTGATCTTATTTTGGAAAAGAAGATCGATTACACATGGATTGGAAAGAAATGGAAAAAGAGATAAGGTGAGGTTGGGAAAAGAGTACACCATTCAAGCTGTGGACCACCTTGTTACATTTAGGATCATTGGAGAAGAGTGTCGTAGTAGTAAAGCAGTCTCACTTATTTTTAGTTTGATTTTAAGAAATACGACAACATGCCGAGGGACTAACCTTTAAAATAGGTTAGAAGAGCTTAAATCCCCTTTCAGAAGTTAAGATTTTGGGAACACTAAGGGATGGTTGGAATAAATTCATTGTAATATAGGAGTCGACAAGGTCTCCACCTATCCCTTACCATTTCTGTCATCTATATTGATAATTCATAACATTGTTTCGAGGATGCAAGTTGTGTTGGCTGAACTCTCTACCAATATAGTCATCATCCTTATTCTTTATGTTTATTATATTGTTCTTATGGAAAGGTGTCCCAATCACAGGTAAATAACTTATAATCCTCAAGGACTTTTTATCTAGTATGTGCATGACTATAGACACTAACAAAACAAAGGTTATGAGTAAAATCCAAAGGATCACCTATGATACTTTATGTCTGAAAAATAGCTTGGAGGAAGTTCCTTCATACAAAAATCTTGGAATCGATATTCACCACAAGCTCAATTGGAACTATAGCATTGAGAAAGGATAAATGGAAGTGGAAATATTATTATGGACTTGAAAACAATTGGCAATCTAGACCTTTGGCTTTGGGATTAGAAAAAATGTATCTCTCACACTCTCCTATTTTAAAGAAATTGAAGTAACATCTTACCTTCTTGGTTCAATAGACCAATTAGTGTGTGGATGCTACAATCATCGTCATCATCATCATCATCATAAATAATAAAGAAATATTTTAATATCCATTTTAAATAGAAAAAAATAAAATATATGTTAATACAAGTTAGGTTTCAAGTAAACATCTATGAAAGCTTGATCTATAACTCATATTTAGTTTAATTTAGTTTTTATCCATTCCAAATTTTTCCTTATTTGAACTCCAACCACCAATTCTTAAGCGATTATTTTTTTATTTGAATTACATGTTTAATGATTAGTTTGTTATACGATTTTGCAACATGAATTATATATGTGTTATATATTTTCACACATAAAACTAAATATAAATAAATATTTTTTCAAGAGAAAAATAAGCAGTATATTTCATTAAATAATGAAAATCACATTCTTTAGGTTCTTAAAATACAATATAAAAAAGTAACGATACAAAAAAGTAAGTATAGGTGTATACTACACTTACACCTACAAGAGTATGGGTGCATACTACACTCACAATATTAAATTTACATAATTAATGTACATGTCATTTTTTCCTTTAGAAAAATAGTCCTTGATTTTTCCCTTACCACACTTCTTTTTAACTTATTGTCACTTCAATGAACAAGTCAAAGTGCCTAATTTTAATTCAGAATGTAGGAGATTAGAATTCATAGAAGGAACTTGTTCCATATTCAAATAAGAGATATTAGTTTCATTATGTATTTATGTTCCACCTAAAGGTGTTGCAACTACCATGACCTCCTTCAGGGAAGAAATCCTTGTATCAATTTATTCTACTTTATCCCATAAGAGAGGAGTACATTCCCCAATCGATACACTAAGTTTTTGATTTACCTCATCCTAATCAATGTTTGTATTTGGTTTCTCATTTACCTCATGCTGATTAATGTTTATATCCAAACTTGATTTGTTCATAAAATTCCATCTCTTTGTTTTTTATTGGTATATTTTTTTCTAGGGAGGATTAGCTCGAGCATGGGCACAATTACCTTGTAAAT
Organism: Picea sitchensis; assembly: GCA_010110895.2. Classification (NCBI taxonomy): domain Eukaryota; kingdom Viridiplantae; phylum Streptophyta; class Pinopsida; order Pinales; family Pinaceae; genus Picea; species Picea sitchensis. The sequence goes on along the minus strand of SNQJ01S0218078.1, from coordinate 12,562 downwards.
TTCTTGGCACATGACATATATTGCACCTAAATGTTTTAATCTCATAATGCAAAACCTATATATGTATTTCAATATTTTCCATCCAAGATTCATTCTATGTAGAAGACCCTTACAAAGATCTATTTTAACATAGCTATGTGCATATTTACATAAACCAACTATATCTCTCTCAACACCTTATTTGATGTAGAAAGTTTGTTTTTATTTAAGTCCCTAAAGACACAAGTTTTAAAATGAAGAATTTTGATGCCAACAACTCAACCCTACAATCCTACTACCAAAATAAGGGTTGAATATTTATCTATGTTGTAGTTAGACTAAGGATTAGGATCTTCAAGTTGTCTACCCTCATAGAGTAAACATTACAAATCCATTAGAAACCCTTGTGATATCTTTAATTTTTTCTTTAAAACCAATGGAAAATTTGTGGAATGCACCCATAAACATAAGGTGTTTCCAAAAAGAGATATGAGGGCTTTCATGAAGTTGATGGACAAAAATGTGGCAATGGGGAGAAAAGGAATGCACACACACACATGATCACATCAACATTTCTTAGAAATGTTGAACATGATACTCTGACTTCAGTGCTCACCAAACCACCAATACACTTGCCAACTCAAATGTTTTAGGAACACACATAGATTCTTCAACAAGAGTGTGGATGTGTTGAGGAACATACAGTCACGAGAAACATTTCAAGAATGCGATTTTCATAGAAATCATATAGAACACACCAAATTCATATAACACTTAGGGAGATACCTTCTAGGAGGTTGTTGTGTAAAGCCCCAAATTTTTTTATCCTTCTCTATTTATAGTGGTGGGAGGGAGAATGGGTTTGTGGAGTTTTTACAGTGTGCCTTTAAGGTACATACATACTAGTGTGCACCTAAAACATACAACCTTGATGCTTAAATGTTCAAATGCATCGTAACTTGTTATAGAGAAGGTTGTTAGGAAAGGCGAATGACCAAAGATTTTTGTAGATATTTTTTTCTTGGTGTGCCCTTTGAGTGCATATCCACCAGTGCGCACCTAAAACATAATGCCCTAGTGCTTAAATTTTCAAATGCACCATCACTATTAAAGATTTTATTTGGGAGGTGGCGATCATCGATTCTCTACTCTGAGATAGTTGTAAAATGGGAGTTTTTGTATATCAACAAGCAAAAACCTCTCTCAGTGTTTTGAAATTCACCTCCAACTGTCCGGGATCTGCATTTGAAAAAAGATGTCTCCAACAAAAAATCCATCTCGAAAAATGGGGCTCACGGTGCTCTCTCAATTTTTCAAAATATGTTATGTCGTGATAAATTTAGGAGAGGTTATTATTATTTCCCATTAGAAAAAAAAATATTGAGTTTCTCAAAATTCATCCCTAGTTTTCAGGGAAATCACCTTGAAAATGGTGGTAGATTCTTGTGCAAAAATGGTTTTAGTTGGGAAGGTGGTTTAGGATACACGGAAAGGGTGGTTTAGGTGGGGGTGGTAGGGTGGTTTTAGAAGGGGGGATCTGAAATGATAAGGAGGTCACAAGTGGCATTGGTAAATCTATTTTTCCAACCCCCCAGCCGCCCCCACCTCCCTCAATTAGAGTTCCACCTCCCCTCAATTAAAGTTAGGTATGGCAAAGTTGGGGTGGGAAAACATTACATAATGGTATGTATGTATGTTTGTATGTATGTATCATAATGGTAAAATATATGACATGATATTTATAATGCAAAATTATAAGTATATATAATAAATATGTAGTTATTTATTATCAAGGGACTATCCTTTCATGGATGGTCACTACATGTTCCCTATATATATAGAATACCATCATTATATTCATATTCACATACAATATCATCTCTTATGTAAAATAAATAATTATCCCAGGAGAGGGACTAAACATGAGGAGGGCAGAGGGGTAGAGAGAGGGAGGGTAGAGGAGGGAGGAGGTAGAGAGAGGTGGTGGATAAAAATATTATTATCCATTATTGCGGTGGTTCATGCATGCATGATTGGGATGACGATGAGTGTGTGAAATTGTTGAGAAAAACTACAAGTCAATGGTAGTGAATGAAAAGGATATATTGTGTGCTGAGTTGTTGGAGGGTATCAAAGAAAATTTGAAAAGTATTTGGTGATTAGGTTTATTATTCAACATATGATGGTTTATATAAAATGGGGGTGGGAAGGAGAGAACATAGGAGGAATTCAAATGGTTGTTTGAGACGATAGGTTTTAGGACCTACAAGATCATCAAGTTTCCTTTACTTCAAGCTCTCATAGTGTTGTCCAAATCTTAATAAGATTTTGTGCTCCAAATTAATTTTTAATGTTAGTTTATATAATATAAGTTGATAAGTTCAATTGCTCGGTCTACTACCTTGCAATATAGGATGTAGGCCGACAATACATCGTTTTTTGTGTGTATTTTGCAATTGGAAGAAGTATATTTACATATGTATTATTTTGTAGTACAAAGTGGTAATGTAATAATGTGTATTGTTTCTTATTAAAGGGAGATATAATATTAGGTTAACATGTGCCATGCACAAAGACATTGATACAGAATTTTCAAATGAAGAAAAAATGTTGATTTGATTTGAAGAGAATTAATTAAAAATTATTGCAGTATCTAGGAACGATGCAGCTAAAGTCTATGGAGGTGTACACAGTTGCTTTGGATTTGAACATGTGTGTCTTGAAGGGAGGAAACACATGTTCTTAACCATTAGACCCAATAGTTGTAGCTTTCAATATAGATATTTTAAATAATAATATTATTAATACAAAATATTTTAATGTTTATGTTAAGATATTTATTTATTTTAATAAAATGTAGGTTCAATCTTGTCTTTTATATATACATAAATTATTCATACTAATTTACTTATGTATAAAATGTTCATATTTAAGGTGACATTCAAATGAACATGTGAGTGGATGAGTTAGCTTTGATCTTATTTTGGAAAAGAAGATAATTTTATGGATTTGAAGAAATAGAAAAGAGATAAAAGGTTGGGTTTAGTGGCTACCATTCAACTATGGACCACCTTGTTACGCTAAGGATCATTCAGGGGTGTTGTAATGATAAAACTGATCTCCTTTATTTTTTCGTCGATTTTAGAAAATATTTTGACACTATACCTGGGACTAACCTCTTGAATAGGTTAGAATATCTTAAAGTCCCTTTCAAGTTAATATTTTAGGAACACTAAGGGATGGTTGGAATAAATTAACTATAATATAGAGGTCAAACAAGGTCTCCACCTATACATTTTGTCATCTATATTGATAATTCAGAACATTGTTTCGAGGATGCAAGGTTGTGTTGGCTCGACTCTTGCTAATATAGTCATCATCCTTATTCTTTATGTTTATTATATTGTTCTTATGGAAAAGAGTCCCTATGACCTATATAAGCAACTTATAATCCTCGAGGACTTTTTATCTAGTATGTGCATGACTATGAACACTGGTGAAACAAAGGTTATGATAATTAAATCCAAAAGGATCACCTATGATATTTTTGTATACTAAAAAAATAGCTTGGAGGAAGTTCAACTTCATACAAATATCTTGGAATCGATATTCACCACAAGCTCAATTGGAACTATAACATTGAGAAAAGGATAAATGGAGGGTGGAAATATTATTATGGACTTGAAAACAATTACAAATCTATAGACCTTTGGCTTTGGGATTAGAAAAAAATGTATCTCTCACATTCACCCTATTTTTAAAGAAATTTGAGTAATCTCTTACCTTCTTGAGGTCCAATAGATGAATAATTAGTCTTAGTGGTCGCTAATCATCATCATCATCATCATCATAAATAATAAAATAAGATTTTATGTCATTTATAAATAGAAAAATGAAATATATGTTAACACAAGTTAGGTTTCAAGTAAACATCTATGAAAGCTTGATCTATAACTCGTATTTAGTTTAATTTAGTTTGTATCCATTCCAATTTTTTCCTTATTTGAACTCCAACCACCAAGTCTTAAAGCGTTTTTTTATTTGAATTAGATGTTTAATGATTAATTTGTTATACAATTTTGCAACATGCATTATATATATTTATATATTTTTTTTCACATAAAACTAAAATATAAATAAATATTTTTTCCAGAAAAAAATAGCAATTTATATTTTATTAAATAATAGAAATGCATTCTTTAGGTTCTTAGAAATTTTAATATAAAAAAGTAACGATACTTAAAAGTAAGTATAGGTGTATACTACACTTACACCTACAAGAGTATGGGTGCATACTACACTCACAATATTAAATTTACATAATTAATGTACATGTCATTTATTCTCTTTGAAAATGGTCATGATTTTCCCTTTTCCCCTTCTTTTAACTTATTGTCACTTCAATGAACAAGTCATAGTAACTAATTTAAAATCAGAACGTAGGAGATTGGAATTCATAGAAGGAACTTGTTCCACATTCAAATAAGACATATTAGTTTCATGATGTATTTATGTTCCACCTAAAGGGGGTTGCAACTACCATGACCTCCTTCAAGGAAGAAATCCTTGTATCAATTTATTCTACTCTATCCCATAAGAGAGGAGTACATTCCCCAATCGATACACTAAGTTTTTGATTTACCTCATCCTAATCAATGTTTGTATTTGGTTTCTCATCTACCTCATGCCGTTTAATGTTTATATCCAAACTCGATTTGTTCATAAAATTCCATCTCTTTGTTTTTATTGGTATATTTTTTTCTAGGGAGGATTAGCTCAAGCATGGGCACAATTACCTTGTATATTTCTTGGCACATGAGCATATATGATGGAAAATGAAATGTTGTTTTCTCATAATCCAAAACCTATATATGTATTTCAATATTTTCATTTTCCATCAAAGATTCATTCCTGTAGAAGACCCTTACAAAGGTCTATTTTAACATAGGTATGTGCATATTTACATAAACCAACTATATCTCTCTCAACACCTTATTTGATGTAAGTTCCTAGATCATTATTCCCCATATCCTTAAAAATTGATAGATATTAGAAATGTAATGGATAATTTGGGAAGATGAACCCAGATTGAATTTCTAGTAATGAACTTAGTGTTAGGATCAAAATTTGAGAAACAAAGGGGGTTATAAAAATTCTCATGCTTCCATGAAACAAGGGATCCTCCTCAAAAAACTATAGAAAATACTAATTATTATATAAATGAACAATAGAAGAACCTATGGAACACAAACATGTTTTTAGTCATGTGAATCCACTAGAACAATGTCAATGTAAGATGTGAATAACCATTAAATCTATAGATGAATCTTTTTCATATAAAAAATGTAGAGGAGTGACCTTCAAAAATATAATCCCTACCTTAAGCACCTCCTCAACATGCTCCACTATATGGGCACTAGAAATAGTAGAGGTATTTGAATTAATTGGAGAGGTAAATTTGTTTTTATTGCATCCCTAAAGACACAAGTTTTGAAAATGAAGGAATTTTGATTCCCACAACTCCACCCTACAATCCTAATACCAAAATAAGGGTTGAATATTTATCTGTGTTGTATTTAGACTAAGGATTAGGATCTTCAATTTGTCTACCCTCATAGAGTAAACATTATCAATCCATTAGAAACCCTTGTGATATCTTCAATTTTTTCTTTAAAACCAATGGAAAATTTATGGAATGCACCCATAAACATAAGGTGTTTCCAAAAATATATATGAGGGCTCTTCCATGAAGTTGATGGACAAAAAAAGTGGCAATGGGGAGAAAAGGAATGCACACACATGATCACATGTGCATTCTTAGAAATGTGCATGTGTTATTAATCCTACAACCTTGATACTCACCAAACCAACAGATACACTTGCCAACTCAAATGTTTTAGGAAAACACAGAGATTCTTCAAGAAGAGTGTGGATGTGTTGAGGAACATACAAACATTCCTGAGAAACATTTGTTCAAGAATGCATACAAATTCATGAGAAATGCGCATGCTCAGGAACACATTCACATTCCATATAACACATCAAGGAGAATACCTTCAAGGAGGTTGTTGTAAAGCGCCCCCAATTTTTTTATCCTTCTCTATTTATAGTGGATGTTGTTAGAGGAGGAAGACGGTTTTTGTGGAGTTTTTTTACCAGTGTGCCTTTAAAGTAAATATGCACCAATGTGCACCTAATACATAACAGACTAGTGCTTAAATGTTCAAATGCATCGTCAATGGTTATAGAGAAGGTTGGGAAGGCTGGTGAGAGGTTTTTTATTAGATATTTTTTACTAAGGTGGTACTTTAAAGTTTTTATATCCCCAGTCTTGCCTAAAACATAATTCCCTAGTGCTTAAATTTTCAAATGCACCATCACTATTCATAATGGAGATTATTAGCGGAGGGTGGTATCATGGATTCACCCTTTGAGATAGTTGTAAGAAAAATATGGGGATTTTTTGTATATCAACTTGTTTAAGAAAAAACTCTCATTTGTTTTTTGAAATTTATCTCCAAGCTGTCAGGGATGCATTTGAAAAGATGTCTCAAACAAAGAAAATCCGCATCTCGAAAATGGAGACTCCAGTGCTCAATTCTCAAAATATGTAATATATGTGATAAATTTGGGAGAGGTTATTTTTATTTGTCCCGTTGAGAAAAAAATCTTTCAGTTTCTCAAAATTATCCTTGTTTTCCCGGAAATCACCTTGGAAAATGACTGGTATATTAGACTGCATGAAAAAAATGGTTTTTAGTTGGGGAAAGGTGGTTTTAGGATAGGGAAAGGTGGTTTTAGGTGGGGGTGGTAAGTGGTTTTAGAGGGGGGGATGCGAAATGATAAGGAGGTGACAAGTGGAATTGGTAAATCTATTTTTCCGACCCCCAGCACCCCCCTCTCCCACCCCTCCCTCAATTAAAGTTAGAGTATGGCAGGGGGTCGGAAAACATTACATGTCGTTGATTTGATTTGTTTTGGGATGGGATATATGGAGTTTAGGAGGTAAGTCTAAATGTTTTTGTTTTGTTTAATTTTTATTATTTGTTTTGTTTTTTTATTTGATTTGATTTGATTGTTTATTTTTTTTATAAAGTTTTTATTTAATTTGTTTTAATGCTTTTTTTATTTTTTAAATCTTTATATTGTTTTGTATTAAACTAATGTTTATTTAATTATTTGATTTTTTTTAATTTATCATTAAAACTAATGGTGTATACCCTAATTTAATTACTAGCATACTAACCTAAATTATTAATTATTAATCCTTAACAATGTTCACTAATGCTTATTAACTTATTGTTTTTCATTTACCCTAAGCTTGTCTAACATTAACATTAATTGAATAATCATGTTTCCTATAATTTATAGGACCCCTTGTTGATCCAAGACAAGAGCTTTTCACATTGCATGTTTAAGTTGTTAAAAAGATTGATTTTCCTCTGGAATCCATGAAAATGAATCATCCCTTATTGGATTGAGAAATGTAGTTAAAAGGTGTTTCTGATATTGATGCTTCAAATAAAACTACGATGGTAACTTGTCAAACACAAAAATACTCTAATATTATTCAATGTTTTCAGAATTGGACAGGCCACCATGTCTTTAGTCTTGTTAGGGTCTACCTTGACACCTTCATGAGATACAATATGACCCAAATAATCCTACCTCCTTCACCCCAAAGAAACATTTTAGATGATTAAATATATATGTTTCTCCTTTAGTAATTGTATCACCCTGTCAACATGTAGAACATGATCTTCCCAAAATTCTATGAATTAATTATATTATCAAAAAATACTAACACAAATTTTGAAGGAGGGGCTTGAAAATGAAATTCATCAACCCTTGGAATGTGGAAGGTGCATTTGTAGGGCCAAAGAGGCATCACCAAAAAATCATAATGGCCTTCATGGAGTTATGAATGTTTTTTTGGGATATCTTCTTCCTTCATTCTAATCGTGTGCCTTGAGCGAACATCCAATTTTTTGAAGTAGATTGTTCCATGTAGTTCATATAACAATTCATCAATGGGAGAATGGAGAGTTATATTTGTGGGTGATCTTGTTGAGCTCTCTATATGTCTGGAAACATGCATACATGACTTCTCTTTCTTGAGTACCATTACCACTAGTGCAGTGGAACTTTGGCTAGTTTTAATAGTTCCATCCTCTAACATTTATTTAACCATGCAGCTCAATTTCACTCTTTTGGGCATAAAGAGTTATCTGTGGGATTAATGTTAGGAGGAATACTCCCAATAATTAAGTGAATAGCATTATCATGATCACGATTGGGTGGAAGACCTCTAGAATATCTTCAAATACTCTTGAATTCTTATCAATGATCCCTTGGATATCTAGGGGAATAGATGTCTTAGATGTTTAAAATCTAGTGAGCATGGTTAGTTGTACAATTAAGCCCTGATTCCCCTTTTTTCCAATAATATTGTCGTACCATTCAGAGCAACACCTTCTGCGGGTTTCACAGTGATGCCCTAAACTCAAATTCCTTCCTTCTAATGAAAATTTCATGAAAATTTCCTGAAACTTAAAATCCATTGTTCCCCAATGATTAAATGCTAACCATTGGACCCCTAGTACGTATAAAGCACCACCCATGGGTATATGTAGCAATCATTGGACTATTCATTACATATTCCCCATAGTAAGATTGATCTTATGTAATTTTCTTGAAATTGATGGTTCCTCCATTTGCAATAATTACTTGGAAACTATGGCATTGGATATATAAAATCAATTGGAGCTTTGGCTAATTTATAGTGAATGAAATTATATGAGCACTACTACCAGGATCAGTTAGCACTATTACCTTTTTTATTTTGATATATCCTTCAATATTGAGGGGTTTGAGGTGTTAATTCTAGCCAATGCAGCATTATGATATGAGATTCATCTCTTTAGAATACATCTCTTCTACATATTAATCTTGAGATGATTCATTTTCTTGTTCTTGTTAGTCTTCCTCTTCTACCAATCTATGTAGAATAATTTCTTCTCACCACATATGTCCCTTACTATACTTGTTTCCACAATTAAAGGAATAAACCTTTGATTTTCTTTCCTCCAATTTTTGAGGTGTCAACCTTGTAGGTTGAGGTGGTTTAGAAAGAAGGAATAGTATTCTCTCTATATATGCTGAGGGGTGGTCCTTATAGTAGCCATAGCCAAATTTTTACTTTCAACATTTCTCGCCACCCTGAATGCATTCTGCCAATGATTTGGGTTCCTAAAGGCAAACCTCGTGTTGAATGTTGTCCTTTAAAGTTCCCTACTCAAAGACACAAATGAAGGTGCTCCTTATAGAATATATGTTACCCAACATATTCAATATTTGGAGTTCTCAATGTGCTCCACAACTGAACCCTTTTCTTGAGGCTTTATCAATTGTCTGAAGAAGGAGGTATTTCTCCTTGTATCCTCATAGTGTTCTAATAGACTTCTTCCATGGAAATTATCAAGTGACAAGTGATTTGTGAGAACAAATCCATTGATACCTAGGCAGATTAGGTTCTAAATACAAAGAGTTCAATTATTTTTTGTGTGTGGTACATCATGTATATCAAAGAACTGCTCCATCTGGAGTATACATGTGATTGGATCCTTTCAATCAAACTTCCCCTCATATCAATCTTGGGAAAGTGGTTCTTCTTCAACCCAAGATGAGCTTCTTCAGTCTTGATTCATCTTCCTTGTTTCCTCATCATGAATTTCATGGGATACATTGTCACTTTCAGATTGCCTCTCTATTAGAAAATTTCCAATAGCCCTTCCATGATCTCCCCTTTCCAACCATCCATCTTAGTATCCATCATTTGTTCTAGTTTAGCTGAGTTGGATCCATCCATCTTTTTGTAGTTCATCTTTTGTTGCTACATTATTTTTTGTAAATCATCTATGTCCCTATGAATTTCTTCACCTTCATCAAGAGATTCCAGTAGATTGTTTGAGGCATTATTTTTTGTAGAAGTTCCCTTTTTTGGTGGCTTGTTGGCCAAGTATAATTGCAAGGTAGGAATTCCCTAATTGGCTTGGGCATAGGTCCTTATAGAAAGGGGTGTTAGGTGTTATATCTCTCTGATATACATGAGGTCCAATAGTAGTAATTGACCCAATATCTCGGAAATAACTAAAAGGAAGCTGACCATGCCCTTATCATGCTATCTAACTACTCAAGTACTAGAGAGTGATTTCCCTAAGTGTTTTTCTTGGTGTACTATAACAATAAGACGACCAAATGGTTTACTTAGCTGGTCTTAGAATTCTAGGGAGTCTCTTGATATACAATAGGTACGTGGGAGCTCAAATAAGTAGTAGTGTTGTCTAATGTGAAACCATTTGAAAGGGGACGTTCAATATAATATAGCTACATGGAAGAACCACACCATCCCTAGGTTGTAGGTATTGACAAGTAATGATAGCTCCTACATTTAGAGACACTGAAATATGTCTATGCGTAAAAATCCCTATTATTATCCCAAAATTTATGTGATACTCCTTTTTATCCCACTTTAATCCACATTTTTAATCACCCCAACTGGATCTTCTAGTCAAAGATAGGCAGAATTTCCAAAAAAAAAAAACACACCTTTTAAAACCCTGATTTGGAGACTGTTATGCTAGATCAACTTTTTTTTGTTTTTGCTCTGAGTAGTCCTGTGAGTCCTACTAAAATTTCTTCCTAAGGGATCCTGATGTGTCTTCTTTCCAACCCATGGGTTAGAATGTGTATTCACCCAAGATAATTTTATGATACTTTCCCAAGATGTTATTGATCTTTTCCCTTTGGGAGAGAACGTAATAATCTTCCACAGCAGTTGTATTCAATTCAGACAGAAATTCACACACACCAATAATACTTTGGTATGTACCCTAACCAATGGTACAAGTATCAACCAATTTAGAGGTCTGTAGCGTAAGATATAACAGGTTTCCCAAGAACACCTGTTTTAGACTAAAATTTGGACCAACCAAAACCCTAATTTCCTCAGATAATAAATTTCATAATACAACGAATAAAGGGATGAAATTTGTCCAAAATATACTTCACTATTCTTCCTTCATACTATAAAAAATTTAGATGCTTAAACCAAGATGAAAAACATTGGGAGAAAAGATTCCAAGAAGACCTGTTTGATAGTAGTTTCAGGGCTAGTAAAACCCTAACTTGAACAGACTGCATCCCAAAATATATAACATAACAAGATATGAAATTTGGACCCATATCTCTATATGTCTCCCCTATAAACCATTATAAATTCCATATCCCTAAACCTTCCATAAACAAATTTGTAGCAAAAAATCCAAGAAGACTTGTTTTGAAGAGGCAATTGGGATTGTCTAGCTCTGATACCAAATGTTAAGAACCAAAATAAAAAAATAAAAACCTCAGAGATAGGTAATCAACCTTGTGAAAAGAGATGTAAATTCCAGACAATGCCTCTTGGAAACTTCCTTACACATTACATGAATTCACCAATGCAAGATTATTCCAAATGAAAAGGTCCTTGGTATATATGGGAGACTAGGAGGTGCAATTACAACTAATGGAATCAAGCCAACATAAACAAAATAACAATACTAATGTATGCCCCAATTAGGGGTAATGTGTCACTATTTAGGTCTTAACACATGTTGTTTATCATGTGTATGTTTATATTATTTTTGTTTGTTGAAGTTGGACATAATTATGCATAGTTCTGCATGTCATTGTTAGTTTTTCATAATTTGTTGCATATGCAGAGCATGGAAGTTAATAAATGTTATTTGTTAGTTAATTTTTCATAGTAATGGAAACAAGATTTTAGCGTGAGGCTTGAATCATTGGTTGCATTGGGAAATAGTTGTCGTGCATGCAAAAGGAAACAATTAAATAACAATACTAATGTAATATGCCCCAATTAAGGGGTAATGTGTCACTATTTAGGTCTTAACACATGTTGTTTATCATGTGTATGTTTATGTTATTTTTGTTTGTTGAAGTTGGACATAATTATGCATAGTTCTGCATGTCATTGTTAGTTTTGCATAATTTGTTGCATATGCAGAGCATGGAAGTTAATAAATGTTATCTGTTAGTTAATTTTTCATAGTAATGGAAACAAGATTCTAGCGTGAGGCTTGAATCATTGGTTGCATTGGGAAATAGTTGTCGTGCATGCAAAAGGAAACAATTCCCATGCAAAACACAAGGCTAGTTGCACACACAATTTGTTTTGATGAATTACTTCCATAGATAGAATTGGTTTTAGAGAAGAAATTTTATGCGGCACGACTTAGATTGTTGATGGGTATGTTACATTGTGTTTGAGAGAATATTTTCGGATTGCTTGTAATAGGGGATGTTACATCGTCTTTGGTTTTCATTTTTATAGGTGCATTTGTTCCCATTTATGTGGGCATATGGGCATCATTTTTACATTGAGTATGTCGATGATGGACATGCCACAAAATATTGTAGAGTGGAGGTATAGTTCGACCAATCTATTCGTGTTATCCACCGTGATCAAAACCTAATAGAGGGGAAATTAGGTTACATTGGAAAGATACAAGAGATCTTGCAA
>SNQJ01S0218077.1:2337-15333 GCA_010110895.2 Picea sitchensis | reverse complement strand
GTTTCTCATATATGTGACTGATGCTGAATGTGCCATTGTTTATTTCCTTGCATTATTGTGATCATCATTTAATGTTTTAGCAAAGAGTTTAAAAGAAGCATAATTGTTTAAGCTCAGGTACAACTGATTCACCCCCCCTTCTCAGTTGTCTAACAACTTTCCCTTTGCAACCTGTTACTCTGGAAGAACCTTTTCAGTAATGGGGTCTAGACATCATAGGACCAATAAATCCCCCTCATTCATAGTAGCACAAGTACATCCTTACAACAACAGACTACTTTACAATATGGTCTGAAGTTGTACCTTTAAAAGTGGTCAACACCAATCAGGTAGTATCTTTTTTGAACTCCCATATCATCACTCGATTCAGCATTATCGAATGTTTGGTTTTTGACAATGCCTCTTATTTTTCGTCCCTTGATATGAACATTTTTTCTCTAAAAATAGGGATTAAACTGAAGTATTCTACCAGCTACTACACTCAAAGGAATGGTCTAGTAGAATCGACAAATAAGAATTTAATCAAGATTATAAAAAGGAAAGTTTCAGAAAATCACAAGAATTGGCACAATTCATTGTACAATGCACTTTGGGCTAATAGGGTAACTCCAAAAGCTTCTGTTGGTAATTCTCCTTTCTTCCTCGTTTATGGAAGAGAATCCATTCTCCCCCCACATGTCTTACTTCCTTCTCTGCAACTATCGTAGAAATTTCAAGAAGAAGAGTGCCCTCCTCTAGAAAATTAGATCGATGCTTTATTAAAACTAGAGGAGGTGATAACATAAGCAAAGAAAAAACTAGATCAACATCAACAAATTGTGAAAAGATGGTTTGATGAAAATTCATCCTCTGATAGGAATTTTGATGTTGGAGATTTGGTTCTCAACTGGGACAAATCTCACGAGGGAAAGGGGGAACATACCAAGTTTCAAAACCTGTGGCTGGGACCATTTGTAATTTCTGAAAAATCGGGTCCTAGATCTTTTCATCTGCATAATTTGGAGGGACAGCCAGACACTTTCCCAATGAATGGCCAGGTTCTCAAGAAGTATTTCACTTGATGATATTCTATTCCATCCTTTTGTAAATATTTTTAATTTTATTTTCTGTTTTGATTTTGGTTCTTTTCATTTTGCTTGATTTTGATTTTTTTTCTAAATAATTATGTCTGATTCACCATTTTGTTTGTTAAAGGGAATCAGAAATCTCATTCATTTCCATCGGAAGAGCAACCCATTAATGAAAAGGGGATAAGGTGGTTGACACCTAATTGAGGGAGGGTAGTTGAGAATTAAATGAAGGAATAGGGCGATGAATGATGGGAGGGAACATTATTTTGGGGGTATTGTATTACAGGATCTGTTTTGAAGGATTTGGTTGTGTGGTTTGGTGGAGGAACTTGTTGTGGTTTTGTTGAGGAGCTTGTTGGAGGTCTGTCACAGGGGGCACCAGGGTTGCTGGGGATTTTGGGCTCGGAGGTCCAGGAAACCGCAAGGGTTCCTGGAGCTAGGGAGTCTGAGAGGCTTTGTTCCTAGCTGGATGGGAGGAAAAGATTCAGTTTTCAGGCAGTTTCAAGGAATTTGCAACAACAGGAAAGAAAGGGAAAAACTTCTTCTTCAAGAGGTATTTTTCCAGAATTAATTTTCTTCAAAATGAAAGTTATGATATGAATTTATGTATATAAAATGTGTAATATGTTGTGTAGTCTGTTTTGTGACTATTTTGGACTATATAAAATGAGAATTTAATATTTAGCCGGTTAATTTGCTAGAAATTCAACATAAATTAGTTAGATTTGTTGTAATGCAAACATAAATAGAAATTTGATATCATGTTCAAGAAAGGAAAAGTAATTTAGATTCTAAATTTACCATTTAAATTTGAAGCCTTAGTAAAGGGCCTTACACTTCCCCATCCTAGGGGTGATTTCTTAACCTAAATTTAATTGTATGAATTATGATGAAAGTCATCAAAACAGAAAAACGGTTCTTTAATGATCAAAATTTGTATCCCAAACTATGAGACTTTTAGTATCACCTTGCTCTCTTGAATATCATGAAGTTCCTGCTAATTTATAAACAAATTCTAGAGAGTTGGAAGAACTGTACTGTGTGGGAAGTGTTTGTAAACCCACTGAGAGGTTGAAAATGTTTGCTGGCAGTGGGTAAATGCACTCATGATACCAAGGCAACTTCGTCGGGGTACTAAACAGGCCCGCTAGCAGCGAAGAAATGTCGGGTAAGAAGAGTCTCAGGTATGTCTTTTAATTTGTTCAAATATGAAGATGTTTTTATCATGAATGGAAAACTCTTATACATGATAGAGGTACTAGAGTGGGTTAAAAAACATCCCTACCGAGGCTATGGACGTTTGCTAGAAATAGTGGCCCTGTCAACGGTGTCGAAGTTATCTGTATAAACATCACTACACCTGTAATCTAAACTAGATACCAGATTACATTTTTGAACAGAAATACATATGATGCTAAAATTATTTGTTTTATGAGTTATGATTGGAGTGCCTGACCCATTGTTAACTGTTTCTAAAAAGTTATTTCATCTGAGCCCCTGACATAAATTTTCTGGTGATACAGAGATAATTGCTTCGCCCAGTATGTCGCCATTGTTGGCAGCCACCAATTCTGTCGATTTTTATCACGATTAAAATCACCCCAATGAGATTATATCTTTATGTAGCTAGCACCTCCTTAAATTTACAAACACTTATGTTTTTGGGACCTTGAGGCGATGATTGGGTTAAACTTATCTTAATGAGTTTTTGGTTTAAATTTTCATTTGTTCTTTTTTAAAATTCATGACCGTAAGCATGAATTTAAATAAAAACTTGGTTTGGATAATGATTTTGTAGTATAGTTTCTACCTAAGAAATTTCACTTTGAAGAAACCCATATGTTGCTAAACTTCAAGTTTTATAAATTCATTGATTAAATCACCACCACAATTTTTATGTATTATGGGTATCATGACTTAATCGGTTCTATGGTTGATTGTTTGTTTTAATTTTTGAAATGTATGAATGCACAAAACATTAGATTAACATTGATATGGGATTCATGCTCTCAACAATCATATCGAATTTCATGTCACTTGGTACTGGTCTGATGTACCCACGACTACACCTCACCCTGATGTCCTGTGCGTTAATGAACCCATTCATTATTCGAACTAGAATTTGATAGTAGTCTAGGGTTTGAGTTTACTTATGTGTAATGGATCATAGTTTTGCGTGCCCTCTGGTATTTCATTTTTCCAAACTCATTTTATCAATCATGACAGTCTCCAAACTTCAAAGTTTTCAAGCCATTTTAGTTTACAGAGACCTCTCTCTGCTACTCGTTTATTGGAAGTCGAAGCATACCTCTTGTGATATATTTTGTGTCTATTTCATAGTGTCCATGGCCCCTGTGGTTCAAATCAAAAGGAATGGTTCTCAAGCTCTTCTTTCCCACGATGATGCCATATGTGATTTGAAGGCTCACGGTTGGGATATCTTCCTCAGGAAATTTGAAGGTTAGAATCTTGCGGTCACACAGGCCTTTGCACATACATTTGATGGGTTTAGAGAAAATATCGGGGATGTGAAATTAGAGGTCATAGAGGACTTTATATCCTAGACGACAGGACTCCCGCAGGAAGGTGAAAACTAGTTTAAAAATGCCAAATGGAAGATGTTCCATGGAGACTTTTCATGGTCTCTCGTGAGTCTACCTGTTTCCCTAAAGGTATTCCTATTAACCTCCTTAAAACTCAATGGCAAAACCTTATTTTAATTCTGAAACAGTTTATAACCTACAAGGGCAGGTATGGTTTGGTCTTTTTATACCACATCTGACTGCTGATATTATTTATAGGGTTTGAATTGAACATGCCATTCTACTTGTTAATGAGCCTATAGAAAATGTCAAAATGATACAAGAGACAAAGCATGAACCCTCTGTCAATCATTTTTCATCATGGGCTCGTAAAAATCCTGTTGCTATTGCACCTATCACAAATCAGGGAAAATTGGGAAAGTTTCCTGAGTCAAAAAGGTTTTTCCAAAAACGACAATACAATGAACCCACCATTAAATCTAAACCCCAATTTTGATAGTCCCATGACTAAAATTCAGGGTTTCAATTCACCTGATGGATGTGAAATTAATGAATATGTGTCTATTTCTTTTCAAACCCCCATGGTTAAAAAATCAAGATGCATTATTTCACCCAGAAAATCGTTGGACCAGGTAGTCGAGAAATTAAAAGGAAAGTCTTCCCATGTTCTTGATAATGAACCTAATCAGAACCATAGTGATAAACCTACTGTTAGGAAATTTTGTAAGGGTAAGAAAAAGAAAAGTTTAGATTTGAATTTTATGAATAAGAGGTCTGGTCGATTGATATCTAGGAGTTTAAGGAATCAAAAAAAGGATCATTTGAGCTCGATATCTATGATTGAGGTCAGTGATCACTGTTCAGATCAAGAGATCAATGATTTACTTGCTCAGGAAGATCCGGACCACCAATGTCCCGGGAACGAAACCACTGGTCAAGTTGAACATTATGATTTTGTCTCTATATTAGCTCCATTTCTCAAAGGTAACGAGGTCTTTGTTGGAATTAACAATGAATTAAATAAATCCATAGGGAAGCATGATATACCCATTTTTTAATATGTTCCACCTCGACCTGCTATAGCACAGGTTCATTGTGACAGTTGTTTGGATTGGGTAGAGTGCTATTACAAGTACACACCATTGTTATAGGATCAAGTAAAATATATGGTTGCTAGGAATTCTCTACTTGAACGAGAAAACCAAGAGTTGAAAGCATGTGCAGATAGGGAAAATAAAAGACCCAAAAGATCCGGTAATACAATCATAAAAAATGGAACGAACATCAATGCCATCATGAATTCAGAACTATCTGATCCTTCATTGTCTCATTTCTGAATGGTAAAATTGATTTTGTTTGATTTTATTTTGTTCTGTTCTGAAAGTTAAAATAGGAAAATTTAGTTTTGAATCTCTTATTTAATAATAAGACTGGCTATAGAATCTATGACTCTGTAGCCAATCTATTTCTGAATAATTAGTTAGCATTATTTTCTGAATATCAATCTCATTTTGTTATCTACATGAAAATGAAAATTATGTTGTTGTTTACATGGAGAAACCATCTTGGATCATACGCTCTATTATTCAATAGTCTCTTTCTTTTATGTTGAAAAAACTTTGTTATTATTTTGACAAACCAACTCATACAGGAGTGGTTTCCAGTTGTACTATTTTTGTAATACTATCTATTTCTGGGGGATTTCACTCTAGCTTGCATGATAAGAGTATGTAAATCCTAAGGTAGTTTAAATAGTGATCAATGTTAGTAGAGAAGACATCTTTGGCTGGGATACATTATGGACATATGATTTTTTGAAAACTAATATGGAGAAGTTGCTCACCGTTTGGATTTAGACATGTGGGACACTTACCCCATTATGTTTTTGCCTCCATCCTATGAAATATCATTATGCTTGATGGAACTTTAGTCTGGTTATTGTATGGTATTTTATACTATTAAGTACTTTAATTATGTCTGTAATTTGCTATTCCATATTACATCTGTGATCAATCTGCCATTTAATTATTGTCGATTTATTCTAGATATTAAATGATAGATTATATTAATGCTTTGAATTGAGTTTCCTCTCTTTATAAGTATTGATTATCATGAGATCTCCAGATCTGTACATTTATCATTCTGTTGTTATATTCTCACTCCAATGCATATTTGAGTTTGTTCTGGAAGTATTAACATTGTTCTTTTACAAGTTTCCCTCGTAGGTTGGACAGTCAAGAGTTTGAATTGCACAGGAAGATAAATTAAGTTTAGTCGATTAGTTACAGGTTAGTTTACATGTTATTTATTTAAAATATTTTGTTAATGAAATAAGAACAACATGAATTAGATTTTGATTGTTTATGTGTTCTTATTTCAATTATATTTGATTAGCATTCATTAGTTTTAGATCTTTAGACATTCAAAAGAAAACAAAAAAATGTATGTGCTTTCTTTATGTCTTCTATGAACACTTTTAAAAAAAATTGTTTCGCAAGATGTCAAGTAAATCTTGTATGTTGTACACAGACTGTTTATAATCATATGAACTTATTCATGTTTCCATTTGAACATTTTTAATTATTATATTATTAGTATCATAGATTTATAGATTAGTTTCTTTTCTTTTATTATTTTTAGGACTTTAGCTGGCCAACGGAGCCATTAAACCCATCGAGTCATTTCATTCCAAATGGCTTGGGTTATTTAGAAAACCCTGGTCTAGATTTGACCTTCCAGATGACGTTGTGTCACTCACACCCATCAACAAATGGTGATAGAAGAAGGGCCTGAATTTTATTGATGGCACGTGGAGGTTGGAAGACCCCTCCAAACAATTGTTCTCTCATCGTGACGCTTAGTTGCACTGACACAAATGTTACACTTGAAATAACAACTAACTCAAATGATAACCATGATATTCCTATCGAACCACTGACACCACTCCCTCAAGGGATTGGCATCCAGTAAATTGTTCGCCAGTCATTTATAAGAACTCAGAGTGCCCTATATCATATTAGGCAACCTGGTAGACAACTCAATCAACCCCTTAACTTTAAAAACCTACAAGAACAACTTCAAAGCACTGGTTTTCCTAGAAACATTGTAAGGACTAGGAATATCACCAATTCTACTGAAACCCTTATCCTTGGTGCTGGAGGATCTTGTATTCCACCATCCCCACCTAGTTCATATCCACTTTCTTCAGGAGGTGAGTCCTCAGATGAAGGAAGTTGTTCATTAGAACCATCTCAACCTTAGACACCACCAACTCGCATGGAAAACCAAAATAATCCTACAATACCCTGTCTTGAGCAAGATGTCATGGTTGTACTTGGACCCCAACACCCATTACCTAAACATCCAGAGAAATGGTTTCCTAAATTTGATCCAGATTCGAAGCAATCTGATGGGGATCACATCAAAAAAATTATGTTAGCAATTAGACTCCAGAGTGTTGAACACGAGGATGTTGTATGCAAATTACTTCCTTATACTTTTGAGGAAAATTCCTCCACATGGTATTTCACTCAACAACCCGAGACCATCGTCTCTTGGGACAAGTTCGAAACTTGTTTTCTAGAAAACTTTGGACATGATAAATCTCCGGAAGTATTGGTTATGTAACTCTCTATATTAAAAATGAACCCTAAAGAAAAGATGAAGGAATTTAACCAAAGGTTTCTGATGTTAAAGAAAAAAATCCCTGTTGATTTGATGCCCGTAGAAAGTTTAATTGTTGCATATTATGCTAAGGCCTTGCACAATAACATAGCCATATGGGTTAAAAGGTCCGAGAAGAACACTTTGTTAGAATATTTTGAGGAGGCAATTCAAATCTATAAAGATATATTAAGCTTAAAAGATAATCTGAATAGTGAAGATGAAACAACTTCATCCTCTAAGAAGAAAATGGAAAATCTCACCATGCCTCCTCAAACAAAAAATCAACAAGAAAATTTAGACTTAGAGAGCTTGTAGAAAGCTTTCCAAAATCAGGTCATTGAATTGAAGAGATCATCCAAGGATGCATACATAAGAAAATGAAGTTTCAAACCTCCTTTTAGAAAGCATTTTCCTCCAAACCGACCAAACCTGACCACAAAAGGTCTAAATTTTGAAAATTTACAGTATTCTTTGCAAACGATATTAGAAGTATATGACAATTTTGTTTTGGTCCTCCTGAAAATTATGATGATACAATTGAGGAAGAGGTACCAGAAGAGGAGTACTCATCCCCTCCTATTTTTGGGCACTTGTCAGGCAGTATTTTTCAAGAAAATTTTGAGACTATCCGCCCCTACAACACTAGGAGTAAAACACAAACCAAGCCTTCTACGGAAACAAGAAAAAATGTGTTTCCTAAACAAGCAAAGAAAACTTAAACTAGACAAAACATAGCTGCCCTAGTTTTAGAGAATGATTTAATCAAAGATCTGAAAAAACTAAAGGAAAATATTTGTGTTTTTGAATTGCTGAAATTTCCTCTTATTTTGCAGAAAATGCTTCAAAGCATCATTGAAAACAGTAAAAACAACGATCTTAGCAGCAAAAAATCAGCTGAAATTGATTCAAACATACCTAAAAATGTCCTAACTAAAAAGACATATGAACCTCAAGACAAAGGGGACTTAGAAGAAAAAACTATAGCAGATGTAGATAAAACTGTTGTAGGGAGAACACTAAAATATCAGCAAAATTATGTTGTTTCCACACGGAAAAATGTCCCACCTTTTTTATTATCCTTTGAAATTTTTAATAGGAATGTACATAATTGCATGGTTGACTCTATTTCATCATCAAACGTGATTCTTATATCAATATGACAGAAAAATAATGCACAAGTACAACCTTCTGATCTTAAAATTATTCATCTAGATCGAACCAATGTTAAAGTGATCGGTGAGCTTAAGAATGTGTTGATTATATTATCATCCAATCCTAAATTTCATCAGATAATTGATATTATCATTGTTGATATTCTTAAATTTTATGGTTTTTTTTAATCGGAGATTGGTTAGAACAGTTGCACGATTATTTTTCTATAGACTGGTCTCACTTGTGGCTACCTGAAAATGGACAGCCCAACAAAATCAGGATAAATAGAGAATGTTATCTTATGCATACCGTGATAGATCTGAACGATCCAAATGAGCCCTTCGTTACATCTACAAATTAATTTGAAACATAGGGAATGAATACCTTCTTTGGTAATTTCATGACCGCAATCTCTTCTATCTCTGATTCAGGACAACAATCTGAAGTTATAGCTTATACTCAAACACTAGCTTTGTCGAATATGCCAAGCATTGCTAATGACACACAGATTTGGTCCTTATATTTCGATGGATCTAAATTGCGAGAAGGAGAAGGTGCTAGTGGTGTACTCATTGACCCTATAGGTAATAAAACCTTTATTGCTTTTCGATTGGAGTTTGAATGTACTAACAACACGGACGAATACAAAGCACTTCTACAAGGACTTAGGAAAGCATTGGATATGGATGTGCAAAATTTGATAGTATTCGGTGATTCAAAAATTATGGTCAAGATGGTAAGAAATTCCATACATTGTTTGTCACCGCATCTGAAAAGATACCAGACCGAGGTATGGAGTTTAATGCACAAATTTTCATCATTCAATATAAATTATATTCCTAGGATAAGTAATTCAAAAGATGATCTACTAGCCAATATTGCTTCTAAATTGTTGTCTACTGAAGGTCTTTCTCCTAGTGCTTTTTCGATATAATTGTTGTTCAGACTGTCGATCCCAGATAACATCACGAATTGCAGAGTATTCGATGATGACCAACAGATCGTCAATTTTCTTTATATGGAAGACACCTTATAAGATGTAGTCATTGATTAAGGCACTCACGATGAGAATCTTCGAGACTTCAGGGTAATATTTGATCCTTGATCTCCTGAATCAACATCTGAGCTCGTAAACTATATCCCCAGATCTATTGTGAGATTAGAAAATTTTTATGACTTGCATGATAAGTTTAGAGGGTTAGTCAACTGTAAAAATAACAGTTCCTCTTTGATATATGAAACTGTTAATTTAGGAACAAGAGATAATCCTCAAAATATTGATCTGGGAAAGGGATGTTCTGAGCAAGAAAGATCTGCTTTCATAAAAATATTTAAATAATTTAAAGATGTATTTTCTTGGACATATGATGAATTGAAAACTTTTGATTCGAACATCATACAACATGTAATCCCCATGAAGCCCCATACTCATCCTTTTCAATAGAAATTGAGGAAAATGCATTTGAAATTGGAACCTACTATTAAAAAGGAACTAAACAAATTACTAACTGCGAAGATAATTTTCCCGGTTAGGAAAAAGAGGTGTATCCCCAAGAAGACTTTCTATGTCCATAAATCAAATAAGATTTAATCATTATGAAGGAAACAATAGAAGAGAATATTTTGATGAGCTAAGGAATGAATTCAAAAGGACTACATCACAAAGAGGATCATTTGCTTCCACGTATAAAAATTCCTTTCCTGGTTATTGTTTTACTTGTAATAACTTTCAAAATAAAGTTGTAGATTGTTCAGCATATGGATGAAATGTTCAAGAAAGAGATGTTTATGTTCCCCCCTACAATATTGAATGTTATAAATGCCACAACTATGGAAATGTAGCTCATTGTAACGACCCTAGTTGAATAAATGTTTAAGATTATAAAGTAAAATTAATTAAAGAAAATAATTGTGGTTAACTAAGTAATACTCTAACTACAGATCACATTTAATGACCTAAGAAATAAATCTAAAAGATCAATGAAAAATGTTATAAAAATGGTTGTGTATGCAGAGAGGGAGCTATGAATCCCGAGAAGATAAAACATTAAAGGAAGGAGAAGGGACATGCATGGAGGGGGTTGAAGAAGTAACTGCAGGATTCGGTGAAGGGGGGATAAGGGAGAAAGGAAGGTTTACGTGGGGAATTCATTCGACAGAGGAGGGATTCTGAGGACGGTTGGATTTGCTGTGAGGAGAGAGTTTCCGGTTGTGACTTTTGATCAGTTGAGGCACCGAGTTGCTGGAGGTTTTGGGCACGGGGGCCAGGATATCCATAGATATCTTGGAGCTAGGTAGTTTTCCTAGTTGGCAGGGAGGACAATAGTTTTGGGCAGTTATTTTCTTGTTTGTGGCAGGGTTGATTTGTGTATCAGGTAGTAGGGAGGCAGTAGCAAGGCAAAGAGGCAACACAAATTAGCATCAGTACCAGGTACTTTGTTAAGTTATGTATTTATTTCATTTCTCTACAAATTCAGTATTTATCGATAAATCTAAGTTACTGGAATTGCTGTTATAGAAATCAATATTATGTTATGAAGTTATTGTCTCAGTTTATGAAATAAATTGCTTAGGAAACTTAATGATGTTTAGAATTATTTGGCTGTTACATATGGTATCAGAGCGTCTTAGTTCGAAATCTGGGCCTACGGGCCAAAAACCCAAGTGTTAACTCCAGCCTCACTTAAACTACAAACAAAACACGTTCAGTTTGACCCAATATGACTGATACAGTATCCGAAAATATACAGAAGGTAGCACCCTTACATTACCCAAGCAAATAATCTCATATATCACAAGTAACCACCTTAGGCAATACCCTTTAAATGGATCATATATGGTCACTGTAGTTTTAGTCTGAATATTCAAAGGAATGCCTTTAAAATAGTGGCAGCAAACCATATAGTTTAAGGGATCACTTCCCACAAAATGTCTACCTTTAAAGCAGCCTAAATAAAGCTATTAAGCACGAAAAACAGAGATGATAACTTAATTTTATTTCAGCAATATTTGTCAATGAAGTTTCGAGTAGAATAGACAGCCACCTGAAATCGATGGAAATGTCGAGGGAAACTTTTGTCTAAGGCCTGAAGCTGGTAAGATTCAATAAATACGTGAACTATACTAAATAAAATGAAAGAGGATATTTGCAAGACCTTGAAAAGGCCTACTTCACCTCGAACTTACCTAAATAAGGAGTGGCCAATGCGCAGTCGGAAAAAGGAAATTTAGAAGACTTGTATCGCGCGGGAACAGTGTAAACTAGTTTCCTGTACTAGCCTCAGTGAAATATTAAATGGTGAAGAATCTTAGGAACTGAAGACCCATACAAATTTTAACCTTTCCAAGAAATCAATTTTAACACTACGTAATGTTTTATGCAACTAATTGATTATCCCGAAGGAGAGTTGTCTATTACGCGGGAGAACGAATTTGAGTCGTCAGATCTCGGGCGAAATCCCATCAGTCGTTAGATCTCAAGTAGTTGCGCAGGGTTTAAGTCCTAGTGTGCAGAGGAGGAGTCCCAGAAGAGTCATCAGGATATCAGAGTCATCAGGGTTTTGTTAAGTTAGAGAATCGAGACCTTGTGGTTCTCGAAATCCTGAGAACAAATCCGAGCCATTGATCTCAGTAGGGACACTCGTCAGTATTCTGGGGAGGTATCGGGATTTTACCCATCGGGAATTTCAGGAGTGTAGAACCGTTTCGTCAAGGAATCACGATCCGCGATTTCCCGATAGGATCAAAGCCGTCCAAACAACGGGGACACGTGTCAGGAGATCCCGCAGAGTCGGAGATCGGGAAATTGAAAGTCACGTGCACATGACAACAAGAATCGCAATACCCCGATACAAAATTTCCCGACGGGTACAAGGAAAGAGTGGGGACCACCATGGTTAGAGTGGTGGATAGGTGTCACCCCACACCGAACGATCGCAGATCGGGGTTCGAGAAAAGACAAGTCCCGAAACTCACAGGTTTTGGATTCGCGAACTCACGAACTCTAAAAATATGATAAGGGAAAGGACTGTGGTCTTGTGGACTAGCAGGTTGCATGAGAAAGGAGTTAGCCGGAGGGATCTAAGGAGTGGAGAAAGGTACCATCATGGATCAGGAATCGGGGATCCGTGAGGATAGCGGATCACGACAGCGTAAGTGTCGATTTCCTGACAGAAAAATTCCTGATAAAAGCAAGGAACCCCGATGAGACCTGAGCCATTCATTTCGAGGATGCGTGTCAGAGGATCCAGAGGAGTCAGGGTTTGGCATATCAGAGTTTCTGGAGTCGTGAAAATATTGCACAATGGAACCACGATCCGCGATTTCCTGACACGGTCGAAGCCGTCTGATTTGAGGGATGCGTGTCCAAGGATTTAAAGGAGTCAGGGTTCACCATTTCGGGCTTGTTGCATACAAAATAATTGTTGCATTAGAAGTCGTGATTTCGCGATACCCGATAAAATGACATGAGGAAGCGGTGACATGGAGGAGAGAGCTCACACGTGCATCAAAGATCGACATTTCGGGGTTCTCGGTGACGAGAAAATCATGTCAGGAGAACTCGC
>SNQJ01S0218076.1:14879-30212 GCA_010110895.2 Picea sitchensis | reverse complement strand
CTGAGGAAACACATAAAGGGTGAAAATCTCTTCTTCTTAGGATGTCAATCAAGCTCTAACTTTCATCACAGTCTTTGAGGTCCAACTCAAATATGAGGCTACAACCTCTAATAGCAAGCTACAACTTGCAGAGAGAACCAACTCTCAGATTTCTCTAGCACCAACTCCCAGGTTTCTCTAGCACCCACTAGATGGAAGCACCAACTCCCAGAATATCTTCTAGCACCAACTAGAATTTAGAGGATTGCAATCCTCCCTAGCACCATCCTACCACACTAATTGAATCTTACAAAAACTTTACTTACTTTATATGTATCTGATATGGTTTTTTACAGCTCCATGTCTCCTATGCCTTCTTCGGCTTCTATGCGCTTGTTCTGCTTCTATACTCTACTCTATCTCATGTTGCGCACTTTGATGCCTCTGTTCAGCTTCTCTTCTTTATTTATACTATGTGTTGTCTCTGCATGCTATACGTTGCACCTCTGATCTCTATTTTAGGTCCTCTCCTCGGTCACATTCTACCCACATGCATAACTATCGAAAAAACTCACTCTCTTCTTTGTTCTACATGTCTTGCTCACATCGAGTTCTCTGCATGATCATCATATGAACTCTTCATATTCTCTAACAATTATTCTGAATATGTTCATCATTAGCAAGTGTTATCCTAATATTGTTTGGCTTCTCTGGCAGTTGAAACTCTTCATCTTCTCTAGTAGTTACAGTCAGTCATTTTTTCCTTCTTTAGCTTCTAATCCCCTTCCTTCTTGTGACCATCAGTGGTCACCATACGCCTAACCAATAGGCGCTTTGCGATCTCAGCCTAGCGAGTGATAGCTCCTACTTTTGATATGAACTTGGGTGATGTTCTCATGTGACCACGTGATTGTGGACGCGGCCAAAGGCAGTTTGAGGGAAACCCGCTTTTCATCCCATAATTCACTACAGAGATCCACGTATGCCTTTGGCGATACTATGGTTTTGAATGCGACCCGCTCAAGAAAAATTAAGACCCAAGCATGTTCTAACCACACAATGCGACGGGACCATCGATTTATCGATCTTGACGGTGCTCCTGAACGAATGGTTCAAATCTGTCCTTCCAATTTCTGCGGATCAGATCTAGCCTTCTTAAATCAATAGTTGTGATTTACTTCATGATCCGGGCTCCGGAAGTTTCAAATCTCAAACCCTGCTTTTATCTGTACGCCAATCTTCCGAAGTCGATGATCTGCGGACACCTTTCCTTCTCAATCAACGGCTCTCCCTCCTCTTCGGGAATTTGGCCTTTCAACCAGACCGACGTTTTTGTGGCCCCTTCATCGATCAACAGTCAAGATCTCCTTTGGGTCTCCGGACTTCTAAAATATCAAGTCTCAAACTTTACTTTCCCTCGAAGTATGTATATTACTGCCACGTGTACTTCATGAGGTGGTCTTCTGATGTGGGTGAGATGTGTAGGAAGTGTAGTGGAGTGTGGAGGCAGAGCGCGGTAATGGAGTGTGACGTGTAGCGGGTAGTGGAGTGTGGAGGCAGAGTGCGGTAATGGAGTGTGACGTGTAGCGGGTAGTGGAGTGTGACGTCGGAGCGCGGAGGTGGTATGTATGAGTGGTTTGGTGGTTTGCTCAGAGGGGGGTCAAGTGGTAAGTGGTAATGAGAGAGGGGGTCTGATTTGACAAGAAGGTGACACGTATGAGGGTCCCACATGGAAAATACCACCAACTCGGATCTCCCCCCCCCCCATGGTTAAAGGAATAAAGGTCGAGGGGGTCTGATATGCTCTGTCGACCATATATCTGAGTGCCCAATTGTTGGTCGTTGAGATTAGTGTGCCCTTCTTCTAACTTATCATGTCCTTCCACTTTAGAATGATCTGACGGATGAAATTTACTTCGGATGATCCGATGGTCGAGGATTTATTTCGGCTCTCCGGGTCTCTGGACTTCAGAGATTTCAAATCTCAAATTGACGCCTCTGGATCAAATGGCCCAAATTCACTTCGAATGATATGATGCTTGAGATATTCTTCGGACGATCTAACAAATGAGATTTACTTCGGACAATCCGAGGGTCGAGAATGTATTTCATCTCTCCGGCTCTCTGAACTTCATATATTTCAAATATCAAACTGATGCTTTGGATCAGATGGCCCATATTCACTTATGACGATATGATGCTTGATATCTTCTTCGGATGATCTGACGACTAAGATTTACTTTGGACGATCCAACGGTCGAGAATGTATTTCAGTTCTCCGACTCTCTCGACTTCAGAGATTTCAAATCTCAAAATGACGCTCTGGATCAGATGGCCCAGATTCACTTCGGACGATCTGACGCTTGAGATATTCTTCAGACAATCTGACAACTGAGATTTACTTCGGATGATCCGACGGTCGAGAATGTATTTCGGCTCTCCGCGTCTTCGGGCTTCGAATATTTCAAATCTCAACTGGAAATTCTTGAAGTGATTTCTCCAGAGCATAAACTCCTCATAACTTTAGACCCGAAATGAATGGAGTTTGTTGGATCAAGATCTTATATCAACGGCTTGATCTGTCTGCAATGCAACTTTGCTTTGGATTAAATCTAATGGCTCTCCATCTTTGCTTATCCTATCCTTCCATTTATTTTAATCCGCGATTTTTGTTCCTTTGGATCAGTGATTCAATGGCCACTATCGCTCTTCCTCCTAAGCTTATGATCTCTCCGACTTAGAAGTTTTTCTAAGTGTTCGCGGGTCTCGAACTTTTCTCCTCCTGCAATTATGTCTCTTGGACCTCGTCTGCACTTCTGGAAACCGCTATCTCTTCTGAGCTTTCTCATTTTCTGCTTCTCTCGAGGTTTGGTTCGTTGTTGTTCTTGCCATCAATGACAAGCACACTCTTCCTATAAACATGCCAACACTTAGGGTAGAGAGATATCATTCACTATATATGAAGTGGATTTTGATAAGGAAAGGGTTGGAGTGATAGGAAAAAGGCTTTTACTATTTTGTAAACTCTCAGACTCTGTATATATGGATGGAGGATTCTTGTGTAGTCAAAAATTAGCTTGTGCTCCTTTCTTTGTCCATTTTCTTTGTCTTCTTGATCTAATGGATACCGATTGATAAAGGATTTATCAATAGATTTTTTAGCACAGTTATACAATGAATGATTTACTATGTATTTTGTGAAGCATTTCTTCTTGGAGAAAATCTTTATTTCTTGATTAGAAAGATCCTAATTAATGAAATTTCAACCATATGAATGTGTCAATCAAGCCTGATGTGAAATTGACTGTTCATATTGATGTTTTTCTGCATTTTCTTCTATTCATGTTTCAAAATATGTGTTGGTTGGAGATTATGATAACTCTTTTTGTTGGAATATAGTCTTTTTAATTTTATGCATTAGATCAGGCTTTGAACCTTATAAGTTTGATCCATTTTTAAATATAATCACTCATCCAACTCTAAACATTCTGATGGGTATTGGGCTTGCACTTACAACAGTCTAAGTGTGACTCTCAGTGCTAAAAAAATTTGTTTCATTTTCGGGGATGGAAATGAAGTAATCTTTCCTGGGAGAATGATATAGAACAGATCATGTCTTTGATGGTGAACAAGGGCTAGTCACATGATAGAAACTGCATCATTCACCTGGCAACTCCACTCCATGAAGAAAGAAATTGTTGGCGACTTCACTGATACAGGACATAAATGGCAATGAATGTTATCCTTTCTCAGAGGTATCCATTTTGTGATTTCTCAAACATAGTTGGTTTTCCACATCCAATGCCTACTATAGCTGAATGGGAAGACTATCTTCTCATATTCAGAGGAAGAAAGTATGATCATCCTGGTGAGAACTTATTAAATTTGCATATATGCATGCTTGAACATGATTTTTTCACGAGGATGTCTTAATCAATATTTTCAAATTCTTTTTAGAAGAACATGCTTGTGAATGGTGTCAATCCCTCCCCAATGATAGCATTCATTCTTTGAAGGAGTTTCACATTGTTTTCCATCATCATTACAAAAAAAAATATCCAGTTGATATTATTTTTGAAAACTGTTTGAACCCTACATCCAAAATTCTATTAGTATTCCTTCTGGTTATAAGGATGTTGGTGATAACAACACTGTACACACATTTGTCCTTGATTCGAATGTCTCTAGCAGTTTTGACTATGATATAGAGGTTGTCCTAAATTTTGATAAAGATCAAGTTGTTGATATGCATCCAACATCTCGAGAACATTTTGAAACAAAAAATTATGAATACCAAGATTCAAACAATTTTACAATCAACCTATTTTTAATGAATATTCTAGTGATGATGATAAGCATAATTTCTTCATGACATATTTGGAACCTCTCAGCATTGTCTCTGTATATGATGTGTATGAATATGATTCTTGGGAATACAATGGAGGTGAAAAGAAAGAGCTACATAAGCAGATGATCATGCCTTTATCACCAAATGATGACCAACAGATTGCATAAATTAGTAAGTCTTCATTTATCATTCTTGAACCTAGACCTATAGAAGAAATCAAACAGAATGTGATTCATAGTGAAATCAATGTGCATATTTTATCCCTTGCAGGCTTCCTGAATGGAGAACACAACATTGTCAAAGGAGTATTTTATACACACAATCAACCCATTTCTTTTGAAAATCAAAAAGAGGTACTCTCGTATGATTTTGATAATCCCGTGGAAAGATATATGGAGTTGTATTGGGGTCATCATTCTTATATTTATGAATTCATAAAGGCATATTTCCATAGTTGTAAGAATGAGCATTTAGTTCTTTTCTTTTTCTATTCTCTAGTCTTCTCAACCATAGATATGCTTAAAGATGGAAGTATATTTCAGTTTGTGATCCAGTTACTTGAAAGGTTGTGTTGGCTTTACCATATCACTTGAGCAGACAACAAAATTGGCTAGAAGTAGGAATGTATATAAATAAGCTCGTAATTTTGATTATTTTCTTTTTCAGTTTGGTGTTGTTTGTAGAAGAATAACAACAATAAGACTCCATAGCCCAATGGACACACTAGTGGCTTCAAGTTTTTTTTTTCAGTTTTTATGTTGGATAAAGTTGTAGGGATGTTGTCAGTATCAGGCATAGGTTTGCATGTTCTTGGAAGCTCACAACGAGCATGTCATCCCCTATGGAGCCAATATTATCACATAAAATGATCAGGTGTATTTGTTGCCAACTCAACAGGAAAGTTCGTAGCGTACTTATGAGTACCTCATGCACTTATCTTTCATAATTGAAAATAAGAAACATGTCAAGGGGAATTTGGTGGTTTTCAATGCCTTCAATTAATTATATTTTCAAGGATTATGTCACAGAATTTCTAACAATCTCCTTGAAGTGTGTTATTTGATTCTGAACTTGGCGTTGTGAAATTTTAAATTCCCTTTGCTACCAATTCTCAAGCAAATTACTATGGCACTCTAAACTCTGCCCACTAGTCAAAGTTGTTATCTTAATCTCACCTTATCATTTCTTCTGCAAAAAAATATTTTAATCCACTGATATCACAACGTTGCAAACTGCCTGATTTAAATATGCATCACCACTCTGCATTGCAAACCAGGGACGATTTTAGGGGCTAAATTTAGCTCATGGGCTAATTTCCCATGGTTTTTCCAAAAACGAGATTCTCTATTTTAAAAATGATTCGCCCAAATTCTATAGGATAAAATTATTTTACCTTAAAAATCGCCAAAAATTTATAAAAACTATATAAAACCCTTAGAAATTTGAATATTTTTACAAAAATATCGCCAATCATTTATAGTTGGCATATGAAGGATTAGTAAGATTCGCCAAGGTTTCTAAATTTTAAAATAAATTTCCATCCTTAAAATCATCCATGTTGCAAACTAGGCACAACGAATCCTCTATTTCCAGACTGTCAAAACCAACATCCTTTGTAATCAAATTGAGACATATTCTTAATCAGTAGCATGAGATTCCCATAAAACATAAAGACTATGGTAAATCCTTTATAGAACCAATCTCATTGGCATACCTTGTTGGCGTTGCGAACTGATACCGTGTTGCTAAAACCCTATTTTCACATAATTGTTTTATTTGTTTGCATTTTTACTAAAACCTCAGTGGTTGTCCCTCTTATCTTTCCCTTTGAATTTATCTTCTTCTCATACCATTGTTGTGTCTAAGTGTTTAGGCAAGGTGAACTCCATGTAAAGCAAGCTCTTTCATCAAACCTAAATTTTCCTTTTTACCTTGTTTTCAAATACCAATTGTCAAAGGAATTTATAGAAGATATCCTTAAAATAAGTGAGTATGGAGAGTCAACAAAATAAAAAGACTCACAAGGGAGGGGATATTGTGAGGATTGAACCTTATGATATGCATTTACAACATTTTGGTGATGGTTATGAGTTTTGAACTATAACTAGCAGTTTTGGTGTTTTTCCTCCAATTATATATCAAGATAATGAAGTTTTGTTTCATTTATGGACTCCTGATATAAGTTTTGAGATGTTGAATCTTTTCCAAAAGTGAAACATGATTCTACAGGAAATTTCATAGCGCTTGGACTCACTAGCATTGGGAACTGGTAATTTGGGACAGTTTGTAGCAATTAGCACACAATAGAGTCATGTTTTGATTGTAACTTTTGAATGCCAATCTGGGTGCTTCTGAAATTTCGTGTGGAGAAGCACCATATTACCATTGAATTTTTGACAAAAACTCATCCCGACCTAGTTCGTATTTTGGGAGAAAATTCAAAATCATCACCTACAGGAAAGTTCGCAATGCATGTTGTCAAAGGCGTTCCCAACTCTAACAGTCTGACAAATTCGAGCTATGGGAAGGTTTCCAACTGTCATGGAAGGTTCGAATGGTTTCCTAGGAGTTAGTTGGACATGAGGAACATTTGTTCCATCTCCAAATCAAGCAGGATGACCTGTTTCAAAAGACATTTATCACAATAGACAAGATCTCAAAAATAGACATTTGTTATGTTTTTGTTGGAATCTTTTGTAACATACTCCTAAATGGAGAAAGATCCTATGTATCTTCTTGGTTTCGACCTCCTTAGGGTAGAGATATATCATTCACTATATATGAAGTGTATTTTGATAAGGAAAGGGTTGGAGTGATAGGTAAAAGGTTGTTACTATTTTGTAAACTCTCAAACTCTGTATATATGGATGGAGGATTCTTGTGTAGTCAAAGATCAGCTTGTGATCCTTTCTTTGTCAATTTTATTTGTCTTCTTGCTCTAATGGAATACTTATTGATAAGGGATTTATCAATAGATTTGTTAGTAGAGTTATGCAGTGGATGATTTACTATGTATTTTGTGAATCATTTCTCCTTGGAGAAAATCTTTATTTCTTGATTAGAAGTATCCTAATTAATGAAATTTCAACCGTATGAATGTGTCAATCAAGCCTGATGTGAAATTGACTGTTGATATTGATGTTTTTATGTATTTTCTTCTATTCATCTTTAAAAATATGTGTTGGGTGGAGATTATGATAGCCCTTTTTGTTGGAATATAGTCTTTGAAATTTTGTGCATTAGATCAGGCTTTGAACCTTATCAGTTTGATCCATTTTTTAATATAATCAATCATCCAACTCTAAACATTTTGATGGGTATTGGGCTTTCAATTACAACAGTCTAAGTGTGACTCCCAATGCTAACATTTTTGTGCGTCATTGTTATGCGTGAATGGGAAATGAAGTGATATTCCTAAGACGACATAGAACAAATCCGAATCTTTGATAGTGAACAAGGCCACGATCACATGATAGAATTACATCATTCACCATGACTCCTCCATGAAGAAATAACATGTTGGGGACTTCACTGATACAAGATGGAAATGACAATGAATTTTATCCTTACTCGGAAATGACAATGAATTTTATCCTTGCTCAGAGGTATGCATTTTGTGATTTCTCAAACATAGTTGGTTTTCCACATCCAGTGCCTACTATATCTGAATGGGATGACTATCTTCCCAGATTCAAAGGAATCAAGTATGATCATTCCGGTGAGAACTTATTAAATTTGCATAGATGCATGATTGAACATGATTTTTTTCATGAGGATGTCTTAATCAATATGTTCAGATTTTCTTTAGAAGAACATGCTCGTGAATGCTGTCAATCCCTCCCCAATGATAGCATTCATTCTTTAAAGGAGTTTCACACTATTTTTCATCAACATTACAAAAAACATTATCTGGATGATATTCTTTTGGAAAACTGTTGTAAAGAATTTGAACCCTACATCCAACATTCAATTAGTATTCCTTTTGGTTATAAGGATGTTGGTGATAGGAACATTGTAGACATATTTGTCCTTGATTCGAATGTCTCTAGCAGTTTTGACTATGATACAGAGGTTTTCCTAAATTTTGATAAAGATCTAGTTGTTGATATTCATCCAGCATCTCGAGAACATCTTGAAACAAAAAATTATGAATACCAAGATTCATAAAAATTTTACAATCATCCTATTTTTTATTAATATTATAGTGATGATGATAAGCAGAATTTCTTCATGACATCTTTGGAACCTCTCAGCATTGTCCCTGTATATGATGTTTAGGAATATGATTCTTGAGAATACAATGGAGGTGAAAATGAAGAGCTACATAAGCAGTTGATCCTGCCTTTATCACCAAATGATGAACAGTAGATTGCAGAAATTTGTAAGTCTTCATTTGTCACTCTTGAACCTGGACCTACAGAAGAAATCGAACATAATGTGATTCATAGTGAAAGCAATGTGCATATTTTCTCCCTTCCAAGCTTCCCGAATGGAGAACACAACATTGTCAAAGGAGTAGTTTATACACACAGTCGGCCCATTTCTTTTGAAAATCAAAAAGGGGTACTCTCTTATGATTTTGATGATCTTGTGGAAAGATATATGGATTTGTATTGGGGTCATCATTCTTAAATTTATGACTTCATAAAGGCAGATTTCCATAGTTGTAAGAATGGGCATTTAGTTCTTTTCTTTTTTTATTCTCTAGTATTCTCATCCATATATATGCTTAAAGATGGAAGTAGATTTCAGTTTGTGATCTAGTTACTTGAATGACTCTATTGGCTTTACCATATCACTTGAGCAGACAAAAACATTGGCTAGAAGTAGAAATGTATATAAATAAGCTCGTAATTTTGAGTATTTGTTTTTCAGTTTGGTGTTGTTTGTAGAATAATAACAACAATAAGACTCCATATCTCAATGGAAACAATGGTGGCTTCAAGATTTTTTTTCAGTTTTCAGTTTGGATAAAGTTGCAAGGATATTCTCAGTATCAAGTGTAGGTATGCATGTTCTTGGCAACTCACAGGGAGCATGTCATCCCCTGGGGAGCCAATGTTAGCACATGAAATGGTCAGGTGTATTTGATGCCAACTCAATAGGAAAGTTCACAACGTACTTATGAGTACCTCTTCAAGTTATATTTCTTAATTGAAACTAAGAAACATATCAAGGGGAATTTTGTGGTTTTCAGTGTCTTCAATTAATTAGATTTTCGAGGATTATGTAATAGAATTTCTAACAGTCTCCTTGAAGTGTGTTATTTGATTCTGAACTTGGCACTGCAAACTGGCACTACAGAATGGCGCTATGAACTTTTAAATTCTCTTTTATACCAACTCTCAATAACATTACTATGGCACTCTAAACTTTGCCCACTAGTCAAAGTTGTTATCTTAATCTCACCTTATCATTTCTTCTGAAAACAAGCTTTTAATCCCACTGATATCATAGCGCTGCAAACTTCCTTATTTAAATCTGCATCACCACTGGGCGCTGCAAATTAGCTGTTGGGAATCCACTATTTCCAGACTGTCAAAACCCTCATTTTTTGTAATCAATTTGAGACCCAGTCTTAATCAGTAGCATGAGATTCCCATCAAACATAAATACTATGGTTAATCCTTTATAGAACCAAGATCATTTTCATACCTTGTTGGCGCTACGAACTAATATTGTGCTGCTAAAATTCACATAATTTTTTTACATGTCTGCATTTTTACTAAAACCTTGGTGATTGTCCCTTTTATCTTTCCCTTTGAATTTTTCTCCCTCTCATACAACTGGTGTGTATAAGTGTTTAGGAAAGGTGAACTCCATGTAAAGCCAGCTCTGTCATCAAACCCAAATTTTCTCGTTTACCTTGTTTTCAAATACCAATTGTCAAAGGAATGTACAGAAGATATCCTTCAAAGCAGTGACTATGGACAATAAACAAAACAAGAAGACTTGCAAGGGAGGGGATCATATTATGAGGACTGAACCTTATGATATGCATTTACAACATTTTCGTGTTTTTCCTCCAATTATATATCAAGATAATGAATTTTTGTTGCATTTCTGGACTCCTAGTATAAGTTTTGAGATGTTGAAGATTTGAAAAAAGTTAAACATGATGCTACAGGAAATTTCATAGCACCTGGACTCATTGGCGATGTGAACTAGTAATTTGGGACAATTTGTAGCAATTAGCACATGACAAAGTCATGTTTTAATTATAACTTTTGAATTCCAATCTGGGTTCTTCCTAAATTTGGTGTGGAGAAGAACCATATTACCATTGACTTGCTGAAAAAACCTCAGCCTGACCCAGTTCGTAGTTTGGGAGAAAAGTCAAAATCATCACCTACTAGAGAGTTCACATTACATGTTGTCAAAGGCACTGTGAACTCTAACATTCTGATAAATACGAGCTATACGAAGGTTTCCATTTGTCAGGGAAGTTTAGAATGGTTTCCTATGATTTATTTGGACATGGGGGACATGTGTTACATCTACATATCAAGCAGCATGACCTGTTTCAAAACGCATTTATCACAATAGACAAGATCCCAAAAAAAGGAATTGGTTATGTTTTTGTTGGAATAGTTTGTAAAAGACTCCTAAATGGAGGAGGATCCTATGTAGATCCTTGGTTTCAACCTCCTTAGGGTAGAGATATATCATTCACTATATATGAAGTGGATTTAATTAAGGAAATGGTTGGAGTGATAGGAAAAAGGTTGTTACTATTTTGTAAACTCTCAGACTCTGTATATTTGGATGGAGGATTCATGTGTAGTCAAAGATCAGCTTGTGCTCCTTTCTCTGTCCATTTACTTTGTCTTATTTCTCTAATGGAATATTGATTGATAAAGGATTTATCAATAACTTTTTTAGCAAAGTTATGCAGTGGATGATTTACTGTGTATTTTGTGAAGCATTTCTTCTTGGAGAAAATATTTATTTCTTGATTATAAGGATCCTAATTAATGAAATTTCAACCATATGAATGTTTCAATCAAGCCTAATATGAAATTGATTGTTCATCTTGATTTTTTTCTGCATTTTCTTCTATTCATCTTTCAAAATATGTGATGGTTGGAGATTATGATAGCCATTTTTGTTGGAATGTAGTCTTTGGAATTTCGTGCATTAGATCAATCTTTGAACCTTATCAGTTTGATCCATTTTTTAATATAATCACTCATCCAACTCTACACATTTTTATGGGTAATGGGCTTGCACTTATAGTTGTCTAAGTGTGACTCTCATTGCTAACATAAGTGTTGAATGAATTTCAAGGAGAGTGAGCGCAAAGACTGCGTAGGAAATTTTTCTAAGTCTCAAGCTCAAGAGAAGTAGCGCAAAGCAGGCGTCGGAGCCTAAGTCCTTTAAAGTTGACAAATCTTAGGAAGGATAGCGTGATTTAGTTCTTAAAGGGAAGAATCCATTTTTTTTGGAGGATGAGTAGACGCGATCCGTTCGGGAGGATCCAAACCTTTCACAACCATCAAATATGGGAAAGGAGCGCAGGTGTTAACCCTTTAAATCCTTCGGACTTCACGAATTCAAAAGTTTTTGGGTGTGTGTTGTGGATTAAGTGAGTTCCCCAAAGTCCAAAAGGCCAGAGTTAATCTAGACCATTGGTAGACAGGGGACATGTGTCTGCAGATTAAGCGTGTTCAGAGATTCGCCAGTCCGAGAGAACAAAGGCGTAAATTGTTTTGGCTCGAGAACTCCCGAATGTCGAAGTAGATCTCGATCGTCAATCGAGAGGGACACATGGATCATAGATCTATCACTTCATCAGTTTGGAACTCCAAAAGGTTTGTAGTTTTGTGTCGCGAAAATCTCCAAATCCCGAAGCGTTGAGTAAACATAGGCCATTGATCTGAGGTGGACGGAAGTCATCCGATCGGTTAGTTTGGAGTTTGCACATATGGAAGAATTACATGGTGGAGCGGGTAAAAATATTGAATTCTAGAGTCTTGAAACCTCTATGAGCCATAGATCTCAGCGCGTAGTGTGAACAGTTGATCCTCGTTGTGGTTCGACTATTCGTGAATTCAGCGTTCAGGAGGATTGTTGCATGTTGTAGTTGGAACTCCTGAAGCACTGGAGCTTCGAAGTGTGGATTTATTGTGGGTTAAGAAATTAGCCCATGGTTTTGGATCAAGATCATGTGGAACTCTTCACTAAAATGACACGACCCAAGAGCTAATTCGAGGTAAAATAAAAAAGGCCTTTGATAGAGTAATTTGAGGGTTTAACGAGGACCTGAGAGCTAATTTGTATCCCTTAAGTAAACGATCCTTACACTGGGAGGTCATATGAGCCCCACGAGTGGTGGGGGGTTCGCATCAAGTGGTATCATAGAGAGAATTAAGCTCTGTGTGAAAATAATATTTGGAATCATGTCGCCAAGAAGATGTAGGGAGAGACCTGTAATCAATGCAACCATGGAAGAGGAAATGAGACAACTTTGTGCAAGTTTGGACGCCATGGAGACAACACAAAGAAGATCACCCAACGCTGGTGACATCATTGAAAGTGAAAATGAAGAGGTATAAGAAGAATAATTTGCAGGAGAACAAGCAGTAGAGGAGAAATTGTTGAGAGTTGTTGTCAAGCTGAGAACCAGAGAAAAAATAGAAGTCTCGATGTATGAAGGTAATTTAAATGTAGAAGAATTGCTTGACTCAATAAGTGCTTTAGACAAGTACTTTGAATATGAAGAAATTGATAATGAGAGGAAGGTAAAGCATGTAGTGACTTGATTGAAGGGACATGCAGCTTTATGGTAGGACAAATTGCAAGTTGACAGAAGGAGGAAAGGTATGACCAAAATCAAGATTTGAGATAGAATGGTAGCTAAGCTCAAGGCTAAATTTATATCCAAGGTTTATTAGTTAAATATATTCAGGAAGTTGGAGAATATGAGACATAAAGGTTTGTTGGTGAAAGAGTATACTGAATAATTTTATAGGCTGAACATAAGAGTAGGCCACACGGAGAATGATGAAGAAAAATTTGATAGGTACATTAATGGATTGAGGTACGAAATCCGGGATGATATTAGCATGATGATAGTGAGAACTGTGGAATATTCTTATCAAGTAGCCTTGAAGGCAAAATAAAAGTTGGCAAGGAATCTGAGTCAAAGGAACAAAAGAAAGAGTCCTAACATAGGAAGATAAGTCATCAGAGAAAAGTTCCAGAAACCTAGAGGAGAAGTTGGAATATATAACAGTCAGATAGAAAAGAGGAGGAATTTATAGAGGAGGACACTATGGAGGAAGAAATTATTTTCCCATAAGTAGAGGAAGAGGTTGAGGTGGAGAAGTGAAGTGTTATTCCCGTGGAAAAATAGGGCACATGTCGTGGGAATGTCTTGAAAAGAATAATGCAGGAGGCAGAGAAACTCACATTTCTGAGGTGTAGAAGAAGAATGTGGAGACAAAGATGAAGGAAGAAGTAGTGGAAGAAGGAAGATCACTCATGATGAGGAAATATCTTGTAAAGCCAGAGAAAGAGGTACGAGAAAATGTCCACAGGAACAATTTGTTCAGAACTTCTTGCAAGACCAGAGATAGGGTATTCAAGGTGTTCATAGACAATGGGAGAATTGATAACTTGGTATCCATAGAAATGGTGGAAAATATGAAGTTGGAGACGAATGCACATCTGAATCCGTACAAGGTGTCATAGTTGCAGAAAGGACATCAAGTCATCGTAAGTTGGTAATGTAAAGTTGAGTTTAAAATAGGTGGTTATAGAGATGAAGTTTTATGTGGTGTCATACCTATGGATGTTTGTCATGTTTTTTTGGGAAGACCGTGGAAATATGACAAGAATTTCATACATGATGGGAGAAAGAATACTTATACCCTTGAGAAGAATGGGTGTAAGCATATGTTGTTTCCAATAGAAGATAAAGGAGTCAAAGAGGAAAATAGTCCTAGTATACTTCTCATGAGTGGGAAGGAACTCTTAAAAGAAGTTAAGAAAGACCAAAAACTATAGTTTTTTGTTGTAGGTAAGATGAGAGTCATTATCACAAGCACTTCTATGAATGATTTTCCTGTAGAAGTTCATGAGTTATTAGATGATTTTGTTGATATTGTGGTGGATGAGTTACCTCACTCTTTGTCATCCATCAAGAGTATCATTCATCATATTGACCTTATTCTGGGATCAAGTTTTTCGAACAAAGAAGCATACAGAATAACCTCTCAATAGAATGAAGAGGTCAAGGAGAAAGTCCAAGAGTTGTTGGATAAAGATACTAGTACATATGAGAAAATTTGCGACGGTTTTTCATTGATATTGCCACACTTATCCGTCGCAATTTCCACGAAAACCGAGATTTTTTTTCGTCGGAATAATTATGTCGTTATATCCACGATCCAAGTGTGCGTGGAAACATCGACGAAATTAGCTCTCCACGTGTCACCACCTTCAATATCGGTTAACCCTATGCATTGCCACAATTACGACGAACTATCGTCGCAATAACAACGAAGAAATGTGGCAATTACAATGAAACTTCATCGCAAATGGAATGAAAATTTATTCCAAGCCAATAACTTACGATGCAGTTACTGAATGTGCAACGAAAGTCTATCGCAACTTGCGACGAAAATCCGTGGTAATATCGACGAGTGCAATATCTCAAAACCAAATTTACGATGCACATGTTGTATATGCGACGAATATTCGTGGAAAATTGCGACGAAGTTTCGTCGCTATAGCAACGGTTATGGTAAAATAGTAAAAAAAAATCGACAAACTTGCGTCGATATTGCGACGATGACTTTAGGTTTAAAAAAAAAAATTACATGAAATATGGTATACCATATTGTATGCCATATTACAATATAATATGGTAATGCCATATTACATTGTAATATGGCATTACTATTACATTGTAATATTCTAATATTCTAATATATTGTAATATATATATCCCCTACAAATAATCAAGGCACTAATCAACCAAATATTGTAAGCATGTGTTATCA
>SNQJ01S0218075.1:0-15334 GCA_010110895.2 Picea sitchensis | reverse complement strand
ATGCTTTGTGAAATATTTAAATGAGAAATGATCAATATTATGGTGAAAAGTTATGATGCAAACAAGATCAAGAAGTAAGATTTTGAAGATGGCATGTTGAATGACACTGAACCCATTCATCTCTAATGTTTTCTGACATTCTTTCCCATAGACTTATACTGAAACAAATATCTATTTTTTGTTCGCCGAGAAGACCCGCAAACCCTTTTTCAAGCATCGTTATTATAGAAAACTAGTTGCAACATCCGTCAAATGTAACATATTTATAGATTTTGTAACGTCGCAATTCTGACGTAAAAAATTCCTAAGTGACCGTTGGTATTTTGACTTGGTGAACATACTAAGGTGACCGTTGGAGGGGAAAACCTAGTTTCCAAAACGTCGCAATTGCGACATATATCTTCACAAACGTGGCAAGAGAGACGTTCCAGTGGAAAAGGTGGCAAGAGAGATGTTCCAGTGGAAAACGTGGCAAGAGTGACATTAACGTGGCAAGAGAGACGTTAACGTGGAAAGAGAGACGTCAACGTGGCAACACTGACATTATCGAGCAACTTGAATTTTTTTTTTTAAATTTCCTCTATTTTGCGACAATATGGACAATTTTTTCCATAACGCCGCAAATAAAACGTCGGAAATTTTTACTATATGTACTAGTGGTTGTGAGTTTCATGAGCGGTGAGTGCACTTTGAGAGACCACCCTCTTTTGTGGATTACTAGCCTCGACTCGGGGGTGACTGGCGATTGATATTTGGAACATTCATTCTATGGTTGGGTGGAACGCCCATCCTAAGCAGTTGGTTGCATAACTATTGTTAAAAGATAAGTGTTCATCTTGTTGTTGTGTTATTTCATGAGCTTATTTTTTATGTGTGAACTCTGTGTGTTTGAGAATGATTTTGTATGTTGGTGTGTGAATTATTAAGATGCATTCATATCTATTTTAGCATGTTGTGGATGCATACAAATAACGATAGTATTTAACAATTAAATCTGGTTGAAATGCGTAGTTGTAAGCTACAAGAAATGAGTTAACTGTAAATAATTTTATTTAGTTAGCTATAATTTTCATTTCTATGTATATTATGCACCGTAATGTCCCTCGGTTTGGATGGGGGACGTTACGTTATGGTATTAGAGCATCTGGTTCAAATACCGAGCTTGGATGGGCCCGAACCAGAGTGAAATGGTGAAATTTGATGTTGCAAAATTTGTCTGGGATAGATTTGGGGAAAAACACAGAATTTAGAGAGAAATCCCCAAATCTGTGGGAAAAATCTGAGTTTAAATGAATCCATACAGTTAATAAGGTTGATGGAGTAGATCAGTGAAGTAGCATATCGAAATTCAACCTGGAATGGTTGAATTTTGAGTTTTAATGGCCGCCTGTAGAGCTACAGGCAGTTTGATGAATCGACAACCAAGATTCGCTATGATAAATTTAAAAATTTGTAATGATTTAACCATTTGAAATGTTTATTAAATAAATTATGAGGATTAATTTTTTGGTTTGGGAAGTGGATCATATCGATGGTTTATATTCATTAGGAATTTTGGTCAAAATTTTTGAAGTGTGAGGTTCGACAATAGAATTCGTTGATGGTCGATGGTCAGATCGACAAATTTGTGAAGAGAAAATGTCGATGGTCGATGGTCGATGATCGATGGATGGGAATCGACGAGTTGGGTGAAGAGTTGCTTCAGCTATAAGAGATATCTATCCACCGATGGATGATGGTCGGGGGTTAGTTGAATACACCAAAGTGTTTCGAACAGGCAAGAGAAATCGTCGATGGTCGATGATTTGATGGCCAAGTGTTGATCGATTCAACCATTTTTTCAGGTTGCCGAAGAGAATAGGTCGATGGTTGATGAAGTAAGAGGTTGATGAAATTTCATGTCACATCAACATCCATGTGCCATACCATGTCAACATCCATGTTTCGTTCCACGTTAGTATTTTCCACGTCAACCAAGGATCGACCAATGACCGATGGTCAGGTGTCGGCCAAATTTGAGAGGTGTTTGGAAGTCATCATGGATCGTCGATCGTCGATGTGTCGATGGTCGGGTTGGCCATTTTAGAGTTTGGTGGAAATTGGGTGTCGAGGAAATGGACCTATGATCGACGATCAAATCGATAGTTGGGGAAAATCATTATGCGCATCCAAAGGAGGATGTCAATCATTGATGGTCGATGAAGTTCTATCAATAATTTCTATTTATCTTGATTTGAGATCAATGGGTAGGATTTAAATGGATGTTAACACAGTAAAACAATCAATTTTCTATGAAACTTCACGGTTTTTTAAGTTCATTAACTTGCAAGGCGATTTTGAGGCCTTAAATGACATTTTTAGCCAATAAAAACCCACAAGAACAAAGTGTACCAAGGTGCATTGTGTCTCTGCATCTCAAATAAAATAACTTGGAGAGAGTTATCCAACGAGCCAAATGGTTCAAAAAAGAGATCTCGTATGAGAAAGTTACAGTCAAAATAGTAAGGGTAAAATTTTGGCACCATTTTTACTTCCAG
Organism: Picea sitchensis; assembly: GCA_010110895.2. Lineage (NCBI taxonomy): Eukaryota > Viridiplantae > Streptophyta > Pinopsida > Pinales > Pinaceae > Picea > Picea sitchensis. The sequence continues at coordinate 12,797 of SNQJ01S0218075.1, read as the reverse complement.
AGGGTATAAATCCATGCTCTCAAGTTTGTTTGGGGCATAGGAGAAGCCGATGGAAAGAAATAAGACACCTGTAGCTTGCAGGTATAAATTGGGTAAAACAACATAAACTTCTCTAGACCATAACTTCCATCTCAAAGCTCATATTTGAGAAAAAAAATAGTCATTGGAAAGGATTGAGAAGTAGAAGAAATTTGTCTACCAATAAATTTGCATCGGGCAATTAAATCTTCCATAAATTAATAAATATATTTCTGTAGCAGTAAAAGAGTGGAAATGCAACATGAAATTGTTGTAAATTTTTGCTCATCATTCAAATTGAGGCATGAGTAGAGTCGTTGGAAATATGTTCCAAAGAGGAATGAATATAAGGAATAAAAATGTGAAATTGATGCAATGTTTCCTTTATAAATTAGAAAATAAATAATATGTATTTTAATAGATGAAATGTTTTATGCTATGCATGTCTAACAATAATTATTGCATACACATTTCTTGCAAAATTAGAGGTACATAAAGAAAATTTAGTTCTTATATGAGGACTTGAGTTATGGAAGATGATCAGGGATCTTACAACCATGAGGAAGAGGTCAGAGGTATGCATGTCATCATGGGGAATGTTGAGAAATAATCAAATGGAATAAGAGATTGGAAAGATCTCGTCACTATGAGAATCTTGCATAAGGAAGTGCAAAGCTATAGATATTATAATGAAAGGATTATGAAGGATTGGGAATAGATACTTTATATCTTAAACACGTTGCATAAGCAAGTCAACAAGGACTCTGGCACTAGGCAAGAATCTATTGTTAGACAAGTATCAACATCAATATCCCATAGAAAAATGGTTGCTCATGGAAATTATAGGAATTCAAGAAGCATGAGCAGGTGCCATCATTCCCCAAGGCAATACATTATAATAACTCATGCAAGCTCAGGGCTAGGGAGCATCCCAAGTGTGTCTCATGTTTATAGGAAAAGAAGAAGGCCCGAGATAAACATATTATAAGGTAAACTTAGGAATATCAAGCCACCAAATTTTAATGGTGAGCATAGGAAAGGAGAAGAGGTCGAGGCTTGGTTTTTGGAAATGAATAAATATTCCCATCTACATGGTTACCCCTCACGGGTAGAAGCTATAATTTCCACCTACAATTGTAAGGAAAGGAAGCCATGTGGTGGGATTAGCTTAAGAAAGCCAAGAACCTTGATGATAAGAGGATCTCATGGAGTAAATTCAAGAGATATTTCCAAGAGAAATATTTTTCTGAGCATTACTATGAAAGAAAGATGAAAGAGTTATTTGAACTCAAGTTGGGAACCATGACAATGGAGGAATATGAGAAGAGGTTATTTGAATTGTTGAAGTATGTTGACTTCATCAAGGATGAGAAAATCAAAATACAAAGGTCTCTAAGTGGGTTACCCTCCTTCTATAGTGAAAAGATGCAATATGATAACCCCAAGACCTTGGAAGAAGCCATAAGGAGAGAAAGGAATCTTTGTGAGCAAAGCAAAGGAAGGCCAGTTTTCCAAAAATCTTGGAATGAAAAGATGAAAGGGAAAAATGATCAAAGGAAAAAAATGTTTTAAGCCACCCTTTTTCAAGAATAACTCCCAAGAAAATAAACAAGGTTAGTCAGCCCAAAATGAGCACATGACTGTAGATTCATTTTGGAAAAGGCCAAGGAAGCAACCCATACAATGTTGGGGATGTGAGGGAAATCATTTATATAGGGAATGCCCTCGCAAAGGAGAAATAATGAGGAATTTCCACAACATTCAAGAGGCTAAAAAAGTGGAAGATGTGGGAGGAAGCATGTCAAGGATTTATGCAGCCTTAGACAACAAGAAAGATGAATATAAATCCCTCGTGATTGAAGTAGAAGGTAAGATTGATAACCATCACACAACAATTTTGATTGATTCTGGAGCTAGCCATAGTTACATAAATGCTAACATTTTTGAAATATTTCACTTGTAAATAAGTAAGCATAAGAAATCATGGTTAGTTCAATTAGCCACAGAAGCTAAGAGAAATGTCAATGAGTTGTTTAAATATTGTCAAATAGACATGAATGTACTTATCACAAAGGTAGATGTAAACATCATACCATTGAGTTCATATGATTGTCTAATTGGCATGTATTGGTTGGAAACACACCATGTTTTAGTAGACTGTTACAACAAGACAATCGCATGTCTTGATGAGGAAAGGAAGAAAGGAAAGATTCAAGGAATTACAAGAGTTGTAGTTGTTAGAGAGATTCCAGTTATGCAACTAAAAAAGAGTTTCAGAAAGGGATGTCATATTTTTGCATCCAATATGGAAGAGGAAACCAAATATAAAGTGGCATGCATTGAAGAACATTCAGTCTTAAGGGATTTTGAGGATGTTTTTAGAGAAATCCCAGGATTTCCAACAAATAGAGACATTAATTTCTCTATTTATTTGGTGCCAGGAGATGCCTCAGTGTCCAAGACACCTTACAGAATGGGCACACCAGAATTGAAGGAGTTGCAGATGCATCTTGAAGAGTTGTTAAAGAAGGGGCATATACACCCAAGTGTGTCACCTTGGGGAGCCTCAGTTATTTTTTTAAAGAAGAAAGATGGAACCTTAAGGCTATGTATTGATTTTAGACAACTAAATAAGGTCACCATAAAGAACAAGTACCCTTTTCCAAGAGTTGATGCTTGTTTGATCAACTGAAGGGTGCAAGGATATTTTTCAAGATTGACTTGTGATCAACCTATCATCAAGTAAGGATAAAATAAGAAGACATAAGTAATATGACATTCAACACAATATATGGGAATTATGAATTCACGGTAGTGCCATTTGGACTATCAAATGCCCCAACAGTCTTTATGTGTTTGATGAATGGAGTGTCCAGTGAGTACATGGATAATTTTTTGATTGTGTTCCTAGATGATATACTTGTCTACTATAAATCAGAAGAGGAGCATGAGCAAAAATTAAGAATGGTTTTGAAAGTTCTAAGAGAACATAAATTGTATTCTACGCTAAGTAAGTGAATATTATACCAAAAGAAGATTCACTACTTGGGGCATATAATATCAACAACATGGATAGAAGTTGATCCTAAAAAGATAGAATCCATTAGAGGATGGCCAACTCCAAAGAATGTTACAGAGGTATTTTCGGCTATTACCGAAGATTCATAAAAGGATTTTCAAATATTGCAAGTCTAATCACTTCTTTGTAAAAGAAGGGAGTGAAATTCGAATGAACACCCAAATGTGAAGAGAGTTTCAGAAGATGAAAGACATATTGACAAGTGCACCAATATTGAATATTGCAGATCCAAATAAATATTTTGTTCACTGATGCATGCAAGGAAGGTATCGGTGGAGTTCTTAGTCAAAAGGATCATGTGGTGTGCTATGAGTCCAAAAAATTAAAAGAGCATGAAAGAAATTATGCTACCCATGATCTAGAGTTAGTAGCAATTGTACATGCATTAAAAATGTGGAGGAATTACCTTATTGGTAAGAAATTCGAGCTAAGTTCAAACCATTGTGATCTGAAACATTTGTTTGAACAACCAACACTAAATGATAGACAAACTAGATGGTTGGAATTTCAGAGTGCATATGACTTTGAAATTAAGCATATAAAGGGAAAGGAAAATCAAGTGGGTGATTTTTATGAGGAAAATCACTATATGGCATGGGGTAAAACACAATAGATGGAAATGATTGCAGAAATCAACTCTAATATCAAGTATGCTAAATAAACAAACATGCTAACAAGACAAGATAAAAATCCTACCTCATCCGGACGTTTGATGAATTCCATCATTGAGCATTGGACCCAAAGCTATATACATGAAACTTGTCCTCAACAACCAAGATACGCAAGAATATGGTGATAATATATAAAGTTAACACATATAATAGCTAATCCATCAATATTCATAACAAATATTCCCATGGAATAACAATTCAAATATTTGCGAGACATTAATTGGACGAGAAAAGAGTATTTCTATTAAAATGTAATAAACATAAGTGTGTGAATGAAAAAATTCTGTGTCGACACATTTGGAACCGAGAAACTAACTCCCTTTCTTCTAGGCCTCCACTACTTCAATCCTCCACCAAAGGCAAGCTCATATAAGAGAGACAATGATGTTCTCCATCAAATAGGGAAGAGCTTGGGGGCTTAACAATGTTTTCAGAATTAAAAGGACAAAGGGATGCAGACTCAATATGAAGTGAATAATTTCTCCAGAGTAACTTTGCTCTCAAAGTTGAATTCTTCTCCTCTTTTCCACAACTTGGATATGGCCCATTTATAGCCTTCAAATGGAACTGAAGGGTCGAGTCGAAACATTTCTAGTATATGGAAGGTCAAGGATCATGGATCCTATGACATGACATGGAAACCTGACACCATTTTTAATTTTGGGCACAAAACCTGTTGTATGCGGGTTGTAATGGTGCAACCTATGTATATGCATGTTCTATAACTGTTAGGGCACGTATATGTGGAAAAATATTTTTTTTAGCTTTGGGAATTGAAAAAAAGGGTACTTCAAGTCTGCATGGGGAAATGGAAAAGGACTTATGAGCAAGTTTCATGGGGCGAGGAAAATCTTGTTATAACATATGCCCCCTAATGTGTGAGGTCATAGGAGTATCTGTGATGGTCTAAATACATTATAATTTCTAGAAGTGGAGTAATGGAGACCTAGTTGGATGAACTAGTTTCTCATAAGAATATTACAATCCATAATGACTTTGTACACATGGCTACCAATTTGAATTACATTGCAAATCCATGTGGAAATATACCAAACAACTATTCATGGCCATGAATAGGAAATACAAGGGTAGATACATGCCATAGGTTATCATAGTCACGAACAAGGCATAGTGAAAACTAGTCTCAAAATCAATATGAAGATATATGTATACAATGAAGTACAATCTGATCTCCTACGATCATTGAATTCATATAGGTATTGGTCCAATGAATGATAGAAATAACTTAGGAAATATGTGACTATGAACTGATGTCTTCAAGTCTTCTACACCATTTGCCAAAGGTGAAAGTCTACATCATGTGAATAAAGGAGTTGAGGTTGAACACAATGATATTTCGTTTGATTACCAGTTATTAAGGTATACCGTTAACAAATGCGAGACAACCTACCGATAATGAAAGTAGGTATCAAGGCACTGAGTACATTCTTATAAGTGTGAATAAAGGAATTGAGGTTGAACACTTGAAGAATCCATCGATCAGGAGACATTGATGTATTCCCAATTGTCGATGGCAAGAGAACCTACCGCTAATGACTACAAGCCTCTAGGTACTCATAGGACTCTAGGTCTCATTTCCAGAATAGATGGGATGAAGTCAATGGAATGAGACCTGCTGAAAGGAGAGCATTAAGGAATATCTCATCAGTTAGAATGAGGTAGAAAGCAATAGCTTTATGATTTGGAGGAACTCGAACGAAGAAAATGTTCACTAACCAATGACCCTATGGCTCTTTCACATGCACCATATGCAATCAGTGCATGAAAAAGATCCTATGAATAGAAACCAATAAGGAAAATTGCTGACAAAGGTAAGGAAACCACCAATAAGGCTAATGGAATCCAAGAAACTGCACAAATCCCAATGTTTGAATATATTTCTTGTCATCGAACACAAGGGGAAACTCCTAGTCAACAACCAATGAGGAGATGTCGACTGTTGGTTTCAAGGTTACCTACCCATAATGAAAGTAGGACCGAGGTACACGATAGGACTACAAATTCATGTAACTTTGAGACACATTGAGGGTATGGATGGCATGCAAAGTAAAGAGTTTTTAGAAATGACCGACATGGGATTATAGACATTCTTTGAACAAGAGCATGAGACATGTGGAAGACTCTAGCAGCATAGACTCAATGATGAAACTTTGTGATGCAAGAGGCACCAATCAAACTCTCTATAAGGATTGGAAGATTAACCAGTCGGAGGAGTAAACTCTAAGTAACGAGATTAACTTCCTAAGATCATTCTAAACACAAAATTTGGATGATAAGTGGACTCAAAAGTTTGTTCTTTGTTCAAAGGCGACACGACTGCTGCCAACATGAGATAATATTCATTTCCTACCCATCTTTTTTTTGTTTTTTCATAGAAAAAATAATTTTATGATGCAGAGGGGGAAACACGTGTCACGAGTAATAAATTGGTTCCAACAGTGGAACATTCATATGATCAATGCAAAGGGGTGCATGCATGATATGGGCACTCAAGGAAATTTTTCCTTGTAGGGTGCAGGGTATCAAACTGCAAAGGATATAAACAAGGATTTGCTTGGCTAATGTTGCAAGATGTTAGGGTAATAGGATTATAATGCGAAAGCGAGAACCAAAAATAGTCTCAATACTACAAGCAAGAGAATGATATGCAATTACAACTTAAATCCAATGAATTTCCTTTTTCATAAATTTAGTCTACTTGGTCTGAAAAAGGGTTAAACTTACACCAAAATAAATGTCTTTTCAAATCCAATTTACAAGTGTGAAAGAGACAAGTTCACTCGAAAACTTTTCTCTTTATGAGAGAGTTGGAATAGAGATTAAACAAGANGGGGATGCGCTCCTGTGTAGGACTTTTGGAAAGTCAGCAACTCACAGATAGTTGACACAAGCTTCGGAAAACTCAAATCTTTACAAGTCATGAAGGATAGAATACTTGCAGAGGTTATGTTATCTACAATATATCTAAGAATTCCCATTATCTAGAAGGGGAATATGAGGCTTTACAAGATCATCCCAATCAAAGAAAACCATCCTAGGACTTAGAGGGAGCATACTCGAGGAAATTGGAATGCTCCCTATCTGGAAGGGTGTAGAATAAGGAAGTCAAGGCTCTACAAGATCATTCGAATCAAAGGAAACCACCCTAGGACTTGGATGGAGCATACTTAAAGAGAGTGGAATGCCCCCTTGTTCAGAAGGTACATAACTGGAAATGCTAAGGACATGGTTGAAAGATGCATCACCCCCCCAAAAGAAGAGTGGGATTGATTGAATATTGCATCGGTAATGGAACTTCCTTAGACTTATCACTCTCCAAGAGAAGAGTGGTATTGACTGAAGATTGAATTGGCATGACCACTTCTTCAACTGTTGGTTGAATAGGATGTGATACAACATGGTTAAGAGATGCATCACTCTCCAAAACATGAGTGATGTTGGTCGAATATTGCATTGGCACAACCAATGGTTGAACAAGATGTGAGACAACAAGGTCAGGAGACACATCACCCCTCAAAATAAGAGTGGTGTTGTCTGAATATTGCATTGGCACGACCAATGTATCAACCAACGAAGGATTAGAATATTGGGAAACCAAAGACGACTCAGAACCCGAAGGACCCCTAGGCAAGGACCATGCTTTTTCTACCACAACATTAGCAGGGCACAAATGAGTAAGGTGATCTCCTTTGCAAATCCTACAAAGGAACTTGGGCTTATGTATTATACATAGAGGCTTATCAATCATATGAATGCCCCCAACATGACTTGTAGTGGCTGGTGACATGCTCCCAACATGACTTGCAGAGGCTAGTAGCAAATCTCCAACATGACTAACAGAGGTTGGTGATGTATGTGCAGTGTGAATAGAAGTGACTAGATTTGTGCTCCCAACATGAATTGCAACAACTGGTTGTTGGTATTGAACATGACTTGCAGAGGTTATTGACCAATATCCAACATGACTAGAAGAGGTTGGTGATATAATTCTAGTATGACTTGCAGTGACTGGACTGGTGGCGGTTGGTTGCGACATTTGACACCAAGGTTCCGGGAAATACTAGTTTTGAGAAATTGTAGGCTAGGAAGGGTTATGGAATACACCATGGCCCTATTTGGAAGGAAAGTATCCTCCTCCAAACTAATTCATAAACAGTTGTAATGGCATTGTCACTAAGGAGTCCTCTTGCAAAGAGAAAGTGACATGACAAGGGTTACTCAAGTGAGTATATATGTTGCCCCCAGATGAAGGAACTTCATGAAGGGGATTTCCCATACTATAAAAATGAATCCTTGTTGGAAGCAGGCCAAAGTGGAAATAAGGATGATCATGGGGAAAGAAAGCGTGCAGAAATTGAAGTAACAACTGGAGGGAAACACAGCACGCACGCATGTAAGAAAGCGTGCACAAGGGAAGTGACATCTAGGAGGAAGAACAACACGTGCACATGGGAGGAAGACCTAACGTCGATAGGGTTAGGGTTTTTGTAATACATTGTAAATGGTTGAAGATCCCGATAGATATAAATATAGATATGTAGGTATAATAGAGGGTTCCAGTTTTTTTTGTGTAAGGTTGGTTCTTGATTAGTTTTTTTATGTATTGTTCATGTCGAATATGTATGAGTCGATGTGATAAGTAATATTGCGATGAACTATTTTGTAAGTTGTTGAGCTAAGAACAGAGGAGAGGAGGAAGATCTGAGGAGAAACAACTGGAGGAGCTAGTTCAGGAAGCACTATTCAAGTATCTACACCGCATGGAGGAGGTAGTAGTTTAGTATTCATAATGGCAGGACACAATCCCACTATCTGATTACTAGAATTTCAGGGAGAACCAGCAGAAGACCCTGAGAAGCATTTGTTCATTTGTGCAAAGATATGGGAAGCAAAATATATCACTGATGAAGATACCAAACTCGCGCAGTTAGCAATTATGCTAAGAGACCGTGCACGAGACTGGTACACGAGTCTAGACACAAACAATGCCCCAGGAATATCAAGGACACTCACCGACATTAGGAAGCTATTGATTAACAAGTTTCAGAAGCCGAGCTCAGAGGATTAGTACATGAACGAGATGATCGAAATTAGACAGAAACCAGGAGAATCTGTATGGGATATTGATTAGAGATTCAAGCGATTGAAGGGAAATCTCAAATACCTTATGACTGATATGCAGCATTGGCACCTATTTTTCAACTCACTATTACCACATTTAAAATATGCTTTACGACAACAGAAGTTTCAGACACAAGCAAAGGCTCTGCAGTAATCCTTGCAACTGAAAGAGAACCAATACCAACAGATGGACCCAGCTATCGAAGAATTGAAGGAGGATTTGAAGAATCTAACATTTCAGCTGAACCAAAATAAGAACAAGGACAAACGAGAAGTCATTTGGTGAACCACAGGCAGGATGGAAGGACACCACAAGAACAAGTGTCCAACATTTGCGCAGTATATGGTAGTCAGTATGCCAAATCCGTTACCATAGGGAGCTCTGGTGTGAAATATGCAAGAAACTGGGTCATGACTCTTACCACTACACAATGATGTAGAAATACTAGACCGTCCCAAAGAGTTCATACTGCACCTTTTGCAAATCAGTGGACCACGATGATAAATATTGTAGAACCATGGAGCTAATGTGGGAAAGAACATCAAATGCATATAGAGTACATGCCAAAATTATGACTGGGCAAGCATCGCCATAGTTTAATCAAGCCCCAACTCCTTACAACATTGCACAGTCGCAATATAATATTGTGCAACAACCATACATTAACGCACAGTTGTAGTACAACCTAGGACACCTCCAGTACAACACCACGCAGTACAATCAAAAACCATAGTATAATGCGCCAAGAGGTGATCGAGCAGACTATAGAGGAGGAGGACAAGCTAGAGGAGGTAGAGGACCAGTCACATGCCACAATTGTCAGCAATCGAGACATTATGCATGGGAATTTCCACTTCTACCAACAACTTGTATGAATTTTTGCGCATCGGACCACGATATAGAGGAATTTTCAACACTACTAGTAAAGATTCAGGAAAAGAGGAACCGGAACAATCAGAATGTTCAGTCAATTTCAGACGAAGAAAGGGAGGATAGATGAAACATCAGCATAGTCACTCATGGAGGAACAAAAATAGGCACTGATGCAGTTCAACGGGAACCAGTGCAGAACCAATGGGTAAAGAAGAACATTGAACCAAGAAAGAAGTTCAATGCGCAAAAAGAAAAGGAGGCCTTTAAGGAAGCCAGACAAGAATTTCAGAAGGAGGACACAATGTCGACTTCAATGGCACAACCATTGAAGGAAGCCCCAGAATATGAGATGTCGCCATGACTGGATCATACCAATGGAATGCAACCCATGGTACAAGTAAGTACAATCAAAGGCTTTTTGCAATCATGCATGAAAGTAATAAGTGATCCATCATCTATGAAAATATTGTAAAACATGCTAGAGAAATGTAGCAGTGAGACAAACGAAAATCCAGAACCAAAAACCGTTAACCACCTACTACACACAAGAAGAAGAACAAACAAGGAATTTAGATTGAATGCTAACATTGGGGATTTCAACATGGGAGACATTATACTAGATCTAGGATCCGAAGTGAATGTATTACCAAAGAAGACATGGAAATGCATGGGAGAGACAACACTGGGATACTCAAATGTCCAATTGAAACTAGCAAACCAGCATAGGGTCTTACCAATAGGTATATTGAAAAGAGTGACAGTAGATCTTGATGGAGTGCGCACTAAAGTAGACTTTGAAGTCATTGAAATAGTAGTCGGCACAACACCTTACCTGGCATTGCTTGGTATGGATTGGGCATTTGACAACCAGGCCATAATCAATTTGAAAACATAGAAAATGGCATTTGAATCTAGAGAATATAGGGTCATAGCACGATTAGATCCATCTGAAGGGGAGAGGTTCGTTGAACCCACTTTTCTGGACTTAGAGGAAATTGGCCAGTTGTACAGAACAATTGCGCGCGATGAGGATTACTAAACCCAAATGCAGATGGGGTAATTAGTTGGTGGAGCATTACCTCATGTGCAACAGACTCAGACACCAGGATAGAAAACTAGCAACAGAGACTACACGAAGTATCCACGAGAAGATGTGAAAGAATAGACCATGTAGTAAGGTGGGTAGGCACATAAATCAGGGAACCACCCAGTTTCCATGGACTAAATTATTTGGAAACATTCTTGACACAATATGAAGATGAAGTATTATAGAATCAAATATTGTTATCACTCGACTTAACACTAAAGGCCACACCCTCAAGATGGTGCGGCACACATAAAGAGACAATCATAGAATGGTACCAATGTAAGTGATTACTGGGCATAAGGTTCGGTGTAGAACAGGAAAACAAAAAACAATAGAAGTATGAAGGACAAGGGACACCAGCGGAACACTTGGAGAAGTGAAAAACGTGGTGGAAAATGACACCACCAGAGAAATGGCCTCATCACTTCATACATCCTTTAGAGGGAATACCAACAAACTGGTATACAGACAAGGAATTGAGAAAAGGAACTACAACATGGAGGAAATTACAACAGAACTTCACAATCACTTTCTCATCCGAGCATGAGAACCCCAACATAGATGCAACCCTCAAACGGATCAGAGCAGTGATATTCATCACGAAACCAGAAATAGAATTTGTCACAGAAGAGCAACAACAGAATAGACAGACAGTCAAGGAATTGTTGCCATTTTACCATGTACAAGAGGAAGCAGCAAATGAAGAGAACATGTGCGATATTCAGATTGATGAAGTAGAAGGTGAAAGAGATGTGGAGGGACCACCCATAGAATCAGAAGTCATTTTCGCACCTATCAAATTAAAGAAAGTTAACATTGGGACAACAAAACAACCCAAAATGACCAGCATTGAAGATTATTAAGATTAGAAAACAATAGAAAGCATCACAAAGTTGTTGCACGAATATAATAGCGTTTTCCCACAACTTTCACAGATATGAAGGGTATAGATGGAGAACTAGGATAAATGAAGATACCACTCAGACTTGACGCGAGACCTACCAGAAAGTGATCCTACAGACTAAACTGTTGGGTGTGTGTTATATTCTTTGCATGTGTGTGTGTGTGGGTGCGTCAGATACGACAACTGTGGACGACAACTGCGGTTTTTTCTATTTTTAGCGGATTTTGCTATTTTTAGTTGATTTGTAAATTAATCCCGGATTAAGGGATTAGGGTTTTGGTATCTACGAAATACCTAAAAACATTGTATATATTGTATGGTGAATGGTGAAATTCGATAAAATGAAAACAAGAAAGGTTTTCCCGGTTGAGGGTTTCCAGTAAAAATCTCTGTGTATTCTGTGTATGAGCCATTGATTAATTTCTGTATTGCTTAAGAATCTATATGCATTGCTTTACTTTGTAGGTTTAAAACTTACATGTGGTATCAGAGCACATTTTTTGTTTCAGAGGGAGGCCTTTGTTGCTGAGGGTTTGGCTCGGTCTTGATACATCAAGTTTATCTTGGGTCTGTGATAAACCTAGGTTTAGTGGGAGCTTTTCGCAGTGGAGATTTGAGTAAAGTAAGAGGAATGGCGAGCTCATCTAGAATCGAGATAGAGAAGTTCAATGGTAAAAACTTTGATCTATGGAAGCTCAAGATGGAGGACCTTCTTGTAGACAAAGAACAATGGATCATTTTGGATCCTGGTACACAGCCTACTGGTACACCATCTACAAGCACACAGGCTACTAGTACACAACCTACCAGTACACAAACTACTAGTACACCAGTTACTGGTATGTCAAAGGAAGATTGGGACAAGTTGGACAGAAGAGAAAGGAGTACCATTTGACTCTGCCTGGCAGATTCGGTGTTGTTGAATGTCTCGGGAGAATCTACAGCCAAGGAACTATGGGATAAGTTAGGGAATTTGTATCAATCAAAGTCCCTGGTAAACAAGTTGTTTCTTCGAAAGAAGT
>SNQJ01S0218074.1:0-15334 GCA_010110895.2 Picea sitchensis | reverse complement strand
CCTTTTCAAAAATTGTTTTTACCCCTGCATCTTCCATTTTGCTTACAGAAATCAAATTTCTAGCCATACCTAGGATGTGTAGAACACCAGGCAGTGTTCTAATCCTTCCATCTATGAGTCTCAACTTTACCCTTCCTCTTCCTATGATTATGGTTGTCGAATCATTACCTAAGAAAAATTTACCTCCATCATACTTCTCATATTCATAGAACCACTCCCTGTGGAGAGTCATATAAAGGATGCACCAGAGTCAATCAACCATGCCTCATGATCTACATGTGTGCTTGAAGAGGCCAAGTACACATCCCCTCCTTCTTCCTTGGAGGTCTTTTTTTCTATAGAAGAAGATTCTTCAGATCCCTTCTTTTTTTCAACTTTGGATCTACACTACTTCTTGTAGTGCCCTTCTTTTCCACACCTCCAACATACCCTTACAAACTTTCCAGGAGATTTAGATCTACCCTTAGAATTAGATCTCCTACTTGAGAAATTAGATCTATTTCTTTCCTGGGAACGTCCTCTTACAAATAATGCGTCTGTGCTATGTCCTTCCATACTCTTTCGTCTCATCTCCTCTGACAACAAGGATGAGACCACTTCTTCAAACTTCAAAGAAGTTGTATTACTACCTATGGCCACAACTAGACTATCCCATGAGTCTGGTAAAGAGAACACAACAAACTAATACATTTATCTTCATCAAAATTTTTTAATCTCAACAAATACTAAGCCCGACTTACCATAGTATTGAAGTCATTAAAATGCTCTGCTACTTAGGAGTCTCCATCTCTCATCCTCAAGTTCACTTCTTCTTTCTTTCCGGAATAGTTTATTTACGAGAACTTAGGCGGCATTACAACTTTACAGCACCGCAAATCCTTGGTTGTAGCACCGACACATTGATATCTTGGGAATCGAGAACCTGATCAAAATGTGCTCTTTACGCCGATCCATCTTTCAGAGTCATCTGCGAAAGTTCTTATGGGGTGCAATACACGGATCTACCGTGATCCAACGATCTCATCCACCTAAAGATCGCTTCCATCTTGAGCTTCCTGGCTCAAATATTTTCCATTAAACTTCTCTTATCTTTTCCATCTTCAAATATTTTCCATCTTGAATATCACTTGCCATTTCTTTTCACGAAAAACAATACATGCAGATCTCCCCTTGTAACAAGGCTTATCACAGTCCACGAAGCCAAACCCTTGACCACAAAGGCATCTCCTGAAGCCAATAAAGCTCTAGTACCAAATTGTAAATTTCAACCTTGTACAATGTCTACTATAAAAAGATATTTAGAAAAATGAGAACAAATACAATGGCAAATACAAACACTATAGAGAGATTTTTCCACAGAGCCAAATCGGGAAAACCACGTATATATTATATTCATTCATTGTGTTACATTGTTTACAATACAATATATGCATATGAACCCGGTGGCATCCAAAACCTAACCCAATGATTTGTATTAGTCCAAAGAGCCCTAATTCCTTAACTAGAAATAGAAAACCATCGGCAAAAACCATGTGTCAAAAATCCACCTAAATACATGACCGTTTCCTGAGCTAGATGTCATGTTTCCCAGGCAAAAAAAAATTATAATGTTAAGGGTGTCATATGTATCTTGAAATCAAGTTATAATGTTATTAGAATTGTTTGTATATATTACATATATGTTTTAATGTTTAAGTACATTAGATAGATATGTATATAAATATGTATGGTATCAAAGAATGCAATTTATTTGGTGGCGTAATAAGTAACTTATTGGTTTTGGTTAGGGATGTCACAAATAACCTATTCATTGACACCAAATTTCAATATTGTTGGCGCCTCTTTATAGAGTTTGATGATGACATAGGGAAACCGTATGCATCATGGATCCACTAGATGCTAAAAGTCAAATAATTAACAATTGGGCGAACCCAAACATCAACAGTTTGTTTTCCTTATAAACTTTAGAATAGGAATGTCTAGATTTAAAGGAGCAAAAAAATAAAAAATAATAGTATGAATAAGAATGTCTAAATTTAAAAGGAAACTTCAAAAAATTCACAAAATTAATGTGCAAACCGAACTAAATTTTTTCCTCCAAAATTTGATTTATTGCTTAATAAATTAACTTAATATGTGCTCTTGCCAAAGATGACGGGATAAAATAATGCTACTCCGTTCCAGAAAATTACTCTAGTAAGACCTGGAATCTTATATATGTGA
The DNA here is from genome assembly GCA_010110895.2 of Picea sitchensis. NCBI lineage: Eukaryota > Viridiplantae > Streptophyta > Pinopsida > Pinales > Pinaceae > Picea > Picea sitchensis. Next base: position 13,111 of record SNQJ01S0218074.1, on the reverse strand, counting down.
CACTAACATGCCTGGAATGTCTGAAATGCTTCCATGATAATAGTTGCACCGAAGGGATATTTCTAGACTCTAAATGAACAAAATTGTGAGATCATTTCTTCTATTTTATAGCCATGAACGTAGAGAAGTATTCATTAGATAGACAGATAGATCCTGGACAACAAATATTGCGGTTAGCATGGATGGTTGGACCTTGGAGGTGATATCCACTAATTGTGCCAATAATGTGATCGTGGGAGCATGTCTGTAATGGGATAATTTGAACCAAGCATCGGGAGTCCCTATTGAGAAGTAATAGGCATAGATGAAAGAGTTAATTACTCGACCCACTTAGGATATGAGGGAACTCGACCCACTTAGGTATGTTTGTTGTAGATAGCCATGTGGCTACTACCAGCTCGCAGAGAGAACCTATTTCCTTCAATCGATTTCACTTGCCATCTTAATTTACTCCAAATGGCCTGGATAAACAATGACTCTCTTTTTCCTTCCAAATAATTGTTCACTTTATCATTTATCCTCTTGGTGTGTTATGCATCCAATATGAATTTTCTACTAAGCTTAATGACCAACGTGATTGTTCAGGGATAGATGATGTAGGATTTATAAAAATATGGTGGATTGAATGCATGGCATAATGATCTCAAGAGACATGTATCCGAAAATAATCTTTCCTTTTGTTTCCTTCGCTTTAGCAAAAGTTGCTATATAATCGATGGATGGACACAATAATTTAATGATTGAAATGATTACTTGAGTGAGTAGCTATACATTGGATATTAAAGGATTAGTTCCACCCATGCTCTAGCAATATTAATAGTTCAACTTTTGAACCATTGGTTGGTCGTCTTTGAAGCATTTATTTAAAAAAAAAAAATCCAATTTCAATAATGCCAAGAAAGTTGGAAAGTGTTACCTGCATCTGCATGCCCAATTTCACTGTTGGGCCATCAACAACTATATTGATGTTAAAATTATCAAACACAATGGGTAAATAGTCTTGCAACACAATTATACAAACGGATTCAATGGTCAAGCTATATGCATTTATTATCAAACACAGGTGGGTACATAGTTCTGCAACACAATTATACAAACCGATTTAATGGTAAATCTATATGCATTTCAGAAAACAACCTGTAGCCTAAATAAACAACAAACTGCATGCATACAACCAAGGAAATAATCTAGGATCAACCAAAATGCACTTAAAATTTAAAACAAAAGTTAAAAAGAGGGTTATTAGATCCTTCCATCCATTCCATTCCTGTCCATCCATTCCATCCATTCGTCCTCCATTCCTTCCATTTCCGTCCTCCATCCATCCTTCCTTCCATCCATCCATTCCATCCATCCATCCATTCCTTCCTTCCATCCATCCATCATTTCCATTCATTTCCAGATCCATCCATTTCCATCTCCTTCGTCCATCCGTCCTTCCAGGCCATCCGGTCAGTCCATCCTTTCCATCCTCCATCCATTCCATCCTTTCCATCCATCCTTCCATTCCTCCTTGTCCATCCATCCATCCATCCGTCCTTCCTTCCTTCCATTCCATCCATTCCATCCATTTCCATCCATCCATTCCGGTCCTTCCTTCCTGTCCGTCCATCCATTCCTCCATCCATCCATCCATTCCTCATCCTTTCTTTCCTTCCAGCCAGTCTTCCGTCCATCCGGTCAGATCCGGCCATCCATTTCCGGCTCCGTCCATCCATTCCTCCATTCCTCCTTTCCTCATTCTCCATTTCCATTTCCATTCCATCCCATTCCATCCCATTCCTCCGTCCATTCCATTCCATTTCCTCCGGTCCTCCGTCCTTCCTCCATCCGTCCATCCATCCACCATCCACCATCAGATATCTTCCTCCTTATTTCCTAATCTAAAGAACAACCCTAAAAGATGTTGGAAGGTGGATGGAAACAATCACATGGCCGAGGGTAACAAAGATTTGCTTTCATGCATTGATTCTTCAATCTCATCGATATTACTGCGTGGAAATGATTCCTTAGTCAAGGTTCAGGAAAAGTAATTGTACCTATTCTTACTAAACAAAATGAAAAGAAAGACATAAATAATGTCTATCATGTTCGGATCTGAAACATAATCTGCTAAGTGGGACAACTCGTTGAACATGGTTATAAGGTACTCTTTGAGGGAGCATCTTGCAAGATATATGACAAATCCCAAGCAGAAAATTAATATCTGAAATCCACGCCTTATTCGAATAGGATGTTTCCCTTACACTTCGAGCGCAAATGCAGTTCAACCATATGCAAAGTGCATCTACCATGAATGAAACTATGTTTTGGCATATAATATTTGGACATCTACAATTTAGGAGTCTAAGTCTTCTTCATAAGCACTCCATGGTCAAGGTCTTCCCATCTTTAAGAACAAATTCCCCATGTGAGTCTTGCATACTTGGAAAACACAAAGAACTAGTTTTTCCACGGTCATCCAATCAAGCCAAAAAACATATCGAACTAGTTCACAGTGACCTATGTGGACCAATGAAAAGCAGAGTCCATAGGTGGTAGCTTTTACTTTCCTGAAACATTGATGATTTCAACTGAGAAAAATGGATCTATTTTCTCGGACACAAGAGTGCGAAACTTTTTGCAAAATTCAAAGAATTCAAAGCTGAAGAAGATGAAAAATAGAGTGGCAAATATATAAGAGAACTTCGAGGTCAGATGGAGGAGAGAATACAACTCCAATTTTGCAAATTTCTGCAAATCCCCAAGGCATTATCATGCAAACAACTTGACCGAATTATGCTCCACAGTAGAATGGGGTGGTTGAAAGGAAAAATCGGACAATAATGAATATGGCAAGAACACTTCTCAAGATAAAAGTTTGTCAGTGTTTTTGGGCTGAAGCAGTAGCATGCTCTGTCTATCTCTTGAATAGATCTTCAACCACAAGTCTAAAGATGAAAGTCCCTCAAGAAGCATGGGTGGGACAAAATCTAAATGTTGTGCATCTAAGGACATTAGGATGCATAGCATACACTCACACACCTTCCGAATTAAGGGAAGACGATAGAGTGAGAAATGTATCTTTATTGGATAATACTAAAACATCTAAAGCCCCTCACCGGGCTTTACGGAAATCCAATCTCAAAGAAACTATTTCTCAACAGAGATGTAAAATTTACGGAAAATCAATTCTGGAATGAATGAGAAAAATCGTGGCTAGACGGTCAAAATCCATTGCTGCCAATTTTTGAAAATGCAGAAAATTCAAAATAGTCAATACCTCAACCTTCTAGACCAAGATTAGGGGTACAAGGACAATTTGAAAGTTCTCAGGATAACTCAACTTCGTGCAAAGACTCATCCTCTGAAATTCAAAATCGAGAAATCAAAGTTTGAGAGATATCAAACCGATGGTTGGATGATTTTGAGCAACCCTGATCTTTTTTTTCTTTAATGCCATGTCAACCTACATATTTTAAAGAAGAAGCTAAGGAGCCACATTGGGTTCAATACATGAACCAAGAATTGACTCCATTGAGAAGAACGGGCGATGGGGATCTTGTTGATTTGCCAGTCACAGAAAAGTATTGGTGTCAAGTGGGTTTACAAAACTAAACTCAATGAAAAATGGTAGATTGGAAAACACAAGGCAAGACTTGTTGCCAAAGTTTTCTCACAACAACCTGGTACTGACTATGGTGAAACTTTTGCTCGAGTATCAAGATTAGACACTATAAGAACTCTATTAATATGGCGACCCAACATAAATGGAAATTATACTAGATGGATGTCAAGTCGGCTTTCATGAATGGTTTCTTAGATGAAGAAGTTTATGTCGATCGACCACCAGGATTTGAAGTCAAAGAACAACCAACAAAAGTATATCGATTGAAGAAAACCTTGTATGGACCAAAATCAAGCTCCAAGGCTTGAGTAGAAGCTATAATTGACATATATGATCAAAAGTGGTTTCAGCAGAAGTCAATATGAGCCAACTCTTTACACCAATGATTAGCCTGGTAAAATTTTGATTGTATGCTTATATGTTACGATAACATGATATATAGGTAAATCTTGAGTTAAGAACAAACATGCCATGCAATCACGAGTTGAGATGGCGAATCTTGGCATCATAAAATATCTTTGGGATTGAGGTTGATCAATCAGCCAAAGGCATTTTGTCTATCAAGGAAAAAGTATCGGCGAGACATCATCAAAAGATTTTGCATGGAAGAATGCAGAAATCCAGCAGAATCCCCTATACCTCTAGGCACAAAATTGAGGAAGAAAGATGAAGGCCCTATAGTGGACCCTACCCTATACAAAGAAAGTTTAGTAGGAAGTTTGTTGTGTCTTACATCAACTAGACCTGATATTATGTATGCAGCTAGCCTTGTTTCCGGATTCATGGAATCTCCCAAAGATTCTCAGTGGAAAATGGAGAAGCGGATTATGAGATATGTTGTTGGAACTCTCAATTTTGGCTTATGGTAGACTAAATATGATAGTAATCAACATTCTGGTTACACAAATAGTGATTTTGCAAGAATCCTAGATGAAAGGAAAAGCACTAGGATATGCTTTTCACCTGGGCTCGAACTCGATTTCATGGGCATCAAAGAAGCGACCAATTGTCTCAATATCTTACGTAGAGGCAGAGTATGTCGTTTCTACCTTAGCTTCTTGTCAAGTTGTGTGGGTGAGAAGAATATTGAAAGATATGTCACATATGAAAAGGATCCAACTCCTATTTTTTTGTGATAATACTTCAACAATTTTCTAAAAATCATGTGTTTCACAAGGAAAACAAACACATTGAACTTTCGCTTTCACTTCATCAAGTGAGCTAGTTAATAATGGTGATATTGCACTACAATTTTTGTGGTTCTCGAGATCATCTTGATGATATCTTCACAAAGCCACTAGGAAAATCTGTTTTGATTTTGAGACAACACTTGGGCATAATAAGTGCTATGTTTATGCTTGTTGAGTTTAAGAGGAGTGTTAAATATAATGTATATGGTGACTGGCCCTGCTTTGCCGGCTATATACTTTCTTTTTCTATATTTTTCTTGAACTATTGCTTCGGCTATTTTTATACTGAGTATTGTTTTCTACTCTGTTCTTTCTCTCTGCATTTCTTGCTTCACAATTTATCGAGATGACACATACTAAAAGGTTTATATATGACGACATATATTGAATTAATTGGATGTTTTCATGTGCCTTCTATACAGACTCCTAAACGTGTACTCGTGATCTTAAACACAACGCATGGATAGAGATTTCACAGTTTTTCTAACAACGATTTTTAAATATTGTATATTAATTTAGTAAAAGTAATATCAGTATTAGCATAATGTTGACAAAATGTGTATTTATAATTATTGATTTGGCATATTTTTAATTCAAATAACAAAGAAATTTGTGAAAATAATATGGTTGTCATGATCATTTTAAGTGAGTTAATAGAATTTTCATTTATATTTAAATAGAGAGATAAGAATGAAACATAAACAAATCTTCTTTAACTTACCTGTAACAAGTTTCATGATACTCATTTTCTATTATTATCCATGGTCACTTGCACCAACTACGATACATTCTCTTTCAATTTCTTACATATAAATGTCCCCTTCAACTCTTCTAACAATGTCAATATGTGAAGGCCTGGCAACTCTTTTATTTCATTACACCACAGGTTTACTTCTTGATCTGAGTGAGAGAGCGGCAATTAAGAGTCGGTTTTATGGAGGTTGCAACACTAGAATTGATAGTAACAACGATTTTTAAATATTGTATATTAATTTAGTAAAAGTAATATCAGTATTAGCATAATGTTGACAAAATGTGTATTTATAATTATTGATTTGGCATATTTTTAATTCAAATAACAAAGAAATTTGTGAAAATAATATGGTTTTCATGATCATTTTAAGTGAGTTAATAGAATTTTCATTTATATTTAAATAGAGAGATAAGAATGAAACATAAACAAATCTTCTTTAACTTACCTGTAACAAGTTTCATGATACTCATTTTCTATTATTATCCATGGTCACTTGCACCAACTACGATACATTCTCTTTCAATTTCTTACATATAAATGTCCCCTTCAACTCTTCTAACAATGTCAATATGTGAAGGCCTGGCAACTCTTTTATTTCATTACACCACAGGTTTACTTCTTGATCTGAGTGAGAGAGCACGCTCAGCAATTAAGAGTCGGTTTTTATGGAGGGTGCATTACTCGCACTGATAGAAGGGAAAATTGATCTGAGGGAGAGGGCGCAACACCCTTTGTTGAGAGAGATGCCTTCAATGATGATCGTTCTAAGGAGAGAGATATGTGCATAGCATTATCCAACTCGTCCTCTTTAAAACTGACGCCCTAACTTCACATTCACACTACCAGCAAACTTAGGGTGCATTAATTATCAACGCATAACAGAATAGAGATGCACACCAATTCCTTTGGTGCACACTCCCTCAATAATCACACAGAAACAAAAAAAACTAATTTACACACACATGAAATAAAGAGACGAGATTCAACAAAACTTCATCAATCGCATTAGAGGATGGTGTCTCCTTTTAATCAATCAAGTAGACTTCATACAATGATAATTGTCTCTTTATTCTTCTGTGTTTCTCTGCTCATTCAGACTAGCAAGAGAAATTTCCCTCAGCAATTACTGACAGAAACTAACTATTCATTATTTTAAACATCGTCATTATTTACTTAGACTGGCGAATTATTTATTACAAATAAGGGACTGATTGACGTTGACAAAGATCAACAAACTAGTATAGCATTACTTCTCTTTCTCTCCTTGCAGTCTTTCTCTCCTTGCTTGCTGCAGACTACTGATACTCCGTTATCTTTCTAAGGAAGGTTGACATCCTTCCTTATTGGTCCAACTCCTCCCTGTTTAGATCTGAAAGAATCCCTATTTTTTCCATCAACTCAGGAAGCTGTCGTTTCACTGTCTGTCTGCTAACTAGATAGGAAATGTGTTGTTGTTGATGGGTAGTCCTAGTCTTACTATCTAGAATTTGATTATGCAACAATGGAGGTTGAAAATTAGGAATGTTTTCTAGTGGGTGTTGGACAATGACTGTGTCTTCGAGAAGTGGTGGCTCAAATAATTTTAAATTGTTGACATTTAGAACGTCATGAATTCCCAAATGTGTTGGAAGATCCAACCGATATGCATTTTCACCAATGTGATCCAAAACTATATATGGTCCATATCGCAATGGATGCAACTTATGATGACACACTTTGAAGGGTCGCTTGTCCATTTTCAGCCAAAGTATGTCTCCTGGTTGGAATTGCAATGAAGTTCCGTGTTTATCATGACGTTTCTTTGCACGCTCTTGTGCCGCTTGTAAGGAGGTTGGAACTTGATTGTGTCATTGTGATAAATTATGTATGAAGTGTTTAGCTTCTTGTTGTTCTCGTTGTTGGTGCGCTGAACTTGAAGGAGCTAAATTGAGAGGTAGCTCGGTAGGTGAAAGTGGTTGGAAGCAAAATAAAACTTCATATGGAGAGAATCTCGTGAAAGAATGTGTAGCTATGTTGTAGCTATGTTGAAAAATGTGAAGATAAGCATCCCATTTCTTATTCTTGATTCAGGAGATGCGTAGAGCATGTACCAATGTATGATTTACCACCTACGTTTTTTCGTCGCTCTGTGGATGGAATGTCGTGGAAAAAAGAAGTTGGAAGCCTAGTAAGGACTAAAGAGTATTCCAAAACGAGCTAAGGAAACGGGAGTTGCGATCACAAATGATGCGGTTAGGCAGGCCGAAATGTGGCCAAATATGGCGGAAGAATAATTCAATAGTTTTCATGGCAGAAGTGGTTTTGTGGCAATGGATAAAGATCTCCATCTTCGAGAACTGGTAGACCACAACCCAAATGCCATCATGCTTGCGCAAAGTGGTTGGGAGGCCACTCAGGAAATCCATAGAAATTGATTCCCATGGGAAAGAGGGGATCGACAAAGGCTGATAGAGACAATGTTTGTGATTCGAGGGTTTTCTTTGTGAGCAAAGAGCACAAACTATGATGAAATGGTCGACTTGTTTGGACACATCAGGCCAATAGAAGTGGTGTTGGAGGTGTATAAGTGTTTTGGCACTCCCGAAGTGACCACCACATGAGGAAGCATGCAATTCTCTGATGAAAATCAAACAATCCTCTGATTGCGAAACACAAAATTGATTGAGGCGATACAGCTATCCCTCCCAAATGTTATAATCAAGAAAAGGTGTGTTGTTCCTGAGTTTATGTTTTAAGGCTATAAAACATACCATCAAGGCATCCGAAAATAATTTAAAGGAAAGATTTGGAATTAAGGAGTTAAAGAAAGATAAGAGCAGATTCATTTTCTCAACTGTCTCTGTCTTGATTCTTGTTGCTCTTGGATGCTAATGTCACATTCAATAGCAGCCCATGATCTTTCTAGTTCAGCCCTATTTGTCGTTGTTTGTAATATAGTATTGAATAAACTTAGGGCAATGCTGGTTTGATCCTGAAGGCCTGGTTCTACGTTAGGTTGTCTACTATTAGGGGCAGTCATGGATGATATAAGTTAAAGGGTTTATAAGAGGGATTTTTAATCAATTGGTTTCTTCAGACTTCCAGAGATGATATCAATGAAAACAGTTTCAAAATCTATAACAGTAATGTAAAAGTACATTCAAGGTCGTTTCCTGGTTTTGTAACAAATTTGAATTTTGTAAACAACGAAACACAATACAGGAAAATATAAGGCTTTTATCGAGAAAGAATCTTATATTTCGATTAATGATGATGAAAGAGAGACAAGATTTCTAACGGAGATAAATATTAAGGAACAAAAGGTTTTACAGGTCTTAAAATCACTAAAGTAATTTCAGAGGAAAGACTGTAATACTTTCAACATCCAAACCAATCTGAAATAATGAACAACAATGTATATAAATTCAAATTGATTCACTTGTTAGAAGAACACTGTGAAAGGAAAATTTAACAAAGCATGATACACAGGGGAAGACACATAGTTACAAAATTGCAGGATCTAGAATCTTGCTTGTGATTTATATTCCGATGAACCTCAAAACTGAATTTACAAAAAGTGTCTATCTCTTCAAAATTTCTGAAGCCCTTGCTCCGCCTTTTGAAATTATATTTATACATTTTTAGCAAAGTTTATTGTTGGTAACTAACCAACTCCCTAATATTACGGTTACATAAAATAATGTCAATCGTTTACAATTTCTTTCAAAATTCTAATAAAAAAAAACATATCTTTAAAGTTTTAAATTTGCATTGATGAACTTTCTTTTTCTGCTTCAACGCAATGAACACATTTGCCCAAAAAGTTTACTAAGATTCTAGAGCCTCAGGTACTTAATTTGCTTCGAAAAAGAAAAATCTTCTCTGTAAGTCTGGCAACTGACTTTCTATTGTTTTCTCTGTGAATTTAACCCTTTCTAACTTTGAACTTGAAGCTATCATCCACTTATCTATTTCTGTGATGTTGACCAATTTAATGTTTGAAATTTCTTCTTTCCTTTCTTCAAACTCTTCTTTTGACTGCAGTTGATGCCTGGCAATGTTGATTTCGCCTAATGACCCAGGATCATCATCTGTCCCAATATTTAATAAATATTTTTCAAAGAGATTGAAAATTCTTTGAAAATCTTCATTAACTTCTGTTGTAATTCTTTTATATTCAGACAGTTTTGATTCCCAGACCTTTATCATTATATCTCCTTTTACCTGTTTAGAAATAGATAATTTCTGATTTTTTCCAATTTCTTTTTTCTGTGAAGAAGCCACTGCTTTTTGAAAAGTAGTCCTTGTTGCTTTTGCTTCTCTTTCTTTCTGAACACCTGTTCCATAGACCTATTTGATTCCCGAAAATAGTTTTGGATTATTTCCAGATTGTAGAATATTTTATGTTGTTCTTCTTCTATGTTTGTATATATCTCTGATGCTTGCGTCCTAAAATGTTCAATTTCAATTACTTGATTAGTAATTGAAATAATCTTATCTTGCAAAAATTTATTTTTATCGCTCAGCTTTTGAACCTGTTCTTGAGTAACCTGTATCATGTGTTTTGCCTCATCTAAGTTTTTATTCAACTTTTGGATTTCTTGCATGTATTTGAGTCTAGCTTGTTCTAGACCCTTTTGTATCCCCCAGCCAATAATTCTTTCATTTTCCTTTAATTTGTCTTGCAACTGTATTATTTCTTGATCCTTTTGCTCAAACATAGTTGTTAGATTTCCTACAGAATACATGTTATTTGATGCTATGGCACCCATGGTTCCTGCTAACTCTGTAGCGAATTCTTCTTCTTTGAGTTTCTTTCAATCAATGATAATTTTATGTCTTTTAATCGTTCTTTCTCCTACAGGATGAATTTCCTGTTTCAAGACAGCTCTTCATTTTTTACTGAAAAAATAATCAGATGAGGGGATTTCATCTCTTGAGATTGGTTCCAGGTCACTTACATATAGAACTCCTTCATGAGGGGTTCCGAAAGTAGACTGTAGTGGAGTCAATGCTGTGATAGGACTGCCAAGTTCCTTTGAAGTTGTTCCTCCAACATTTTCTGGAATATCATCAAGAACTATTGGACTTGTTTCCAGTCCTTTTCCTTTTCCTGTTTTTGGTTCTTTTTTCTGAGAACCTTATGTGTTCTGAGGAGGTATTTTAGGATTTTTCAATTTATCTTTGTCGCTTGACTTATCCTGAATATCAGTTTTAAACCCTAGAGGAGTTGTTTCTTGCTCTGGCAATGAAGTCGACATTTCACCTTGTAAAATCTTTGGCAGGCAGCTGCATCTATGTCTTTGAAAATATGTAAACCCCACCTGTGAGTCAGGTGACAAGGCTTGTACTCTATTTTGCACTTCCTCATAAGACTTAACATTTTTGAAAACATCATCATAAACTGAAATTTCATGTTCATATGCTTTTAAATTACATTGTATGTAATGCCGACTGATTATTTGGTAAGGGTCGTGTTTCCTGTGCTCTATGCTTGTTAATTTTACTTCGTCCAATGACTCGGCCTTCGCCTTAGAATGGCCTAAGTTTAATAAAATGAATTTTCTGACATAAACATGAAAAGATGGCCATGTTTTTTTTCTGCTAAGCTTTTAATTCTAACCCAATACCACCCTTGACTAACTGATAAGCCACTTCTCTGCATATCAACCTGTCTGGTAAAATTTTTGGAAGTGCGTGAGGCAGAATGGAATAGCCATAAACCCTAACATAGGAAAAAATTTCCTCAATGAACCAGTTAGCAACTGATTTGAGGTTTTTTATGATGGTATTAGAAATGCGAGGGGGTTCGCATCCAAAGAATACCTTGTGCAGAGGGATAATCACATAATGAAAAACATCATAAAAAACACTTTTTGCATTTTCTTCCCAGAGAGCTGAGTGGTATTTATGAACAAGCTCTAGGCAAGAAACATTCCAACTCTAATTCATTAATGGGAAAGGAGTTATAAAACAAATGGCATCCATGATATAAGCTGACATATAAAAAGACACTAGTTGTCCTTTTGACCTAGCTGCTTTGTAATTCACAACCTCTGATGTGAGGTTATCTGACAAAATTTTGTTCCAATTAAAACTGCGTCCGTCTGAAACTTCCTCTAAAAAAGGTGTGCAATCTGCATCAAAGTGACAAGGATCATTTCTCCCAAAAAGTCTACATAATATCATTGCTACATAAACCATATATTCGTTTAAGGAAGCTGTGGCATATACTCCATGTAAATCAGCCCTAAACTTGTTTTCATCTCTGGCCCATCCTTTAATCATGTCAAGGTATGTTTGGCCAGCTTCAATGCATTCTTTTCTTTGAAACTCGGCTAAAAACTCAGAATTAAAAGTGTGTCTATAATTAGGTGAGAGCTTATACATTACTTAAATATGCTCAGGCCTGAATGAGCCGACGACAGCTTCTTTCTCATTTAGAATGCTTCTGGTTGAGACATCTACCTTTTCCAGTGCCCAACTGATCATATCGGTATATGACATAAGTCTCGGCCATGTAGCAACCTTGTGAAGCTTAGACTCGGCAATATCTTGTAGGTTATTTTCTGAATCAGTGGATGCATATTTAAGCTCATCCTCCAGTTTTTTGGAAATTCCAGTCCATGATTTGACAGAGTGTACTCCAGATGCAGTAGTATCGGAGATAATATCACCTTCTCGTTGATATTCATTTTTCTTCGACACCTTTTTGGGTGCCATAGCTCTGTGTTTCACTTGAAAACCTGTAATAGAGAGTGATTTAGCTTTGAAATGAAAATACAGACGTTTCAAATATTTATTTCAAATATATCATAAAAACATTGAGATTTGTACCTCTGTTACGAAGTTAAGGCTCTTAATGCAAAAGATATTTCCGAAGATATGCATTTAATGTTTGTACCTAGACTTTCTCGGTGTTTTCAAATATAATAGAAACTTACTAAATCAGATAATGACGCATTAAAGGACGTTCAAATAAAGTTTAACTTTAAGCCTTGTTTAGAATGATGATTAATTAGCGTTGATCTTGAATTAAATTTGAAAACCAGCTTTTCGGAGTTTTGGCACTTTTGATGTCGAGGAAATCTATCGTCGAAGAACCCCGATTGCCGAAATCGCGATGTATTATTTTAAATTAAAACATTTTTAGTATCTTAATTAATCAATATTAGACCTTTTTGGGATTTTGTTAATCGGAAAATCGGGGATCGAGATTTCAGGAAATCTGATGACATGAAACATGCTTCTCATAAAACCGCGAATCCCGATATCGTGATGTAATTATTTAACTCTTAATCATTCTTAGCGGTGATTAGATTAATTCAAAACTTTACTTAAGGATTAAATGTATCGCAAAATCGGGAAATCGGGAAACACGATGACAAGATTGTTTGATATCAGAAAACCGCGAATCTCGATATCGCGATGTAATTAACTTAACCTTTAAACCCTTTTAGTCCTGAATTAAGTAATTTATGTTTTAAACAAGTCTTAAATTATCGGGAAATCGGGGATCGGGATTTCGCAATTCAATTTGCATCAAAAACCTATTTATGCAAAACTCTGAATCCCGATTAT
>SNQJ01S0218073.1:0-15334 GCA_010110895.2 Picea sitchensis | reverse complement strand
ACAGGATATGATCCCTCATGGTAATAAGAACAACATAATTACTAGAGGAGGAGCTAAGACAGGAGAATATGTAGCAAAGAAGGACCAATATTTGTACCAGTGGGTAAGGAAGAATACCACTCCTGAACATAAGTTTGATGTGTGCAAAGAGAAAGAGATATTGAAAGAGAATAGGCATGATATTCTGAAGGAAAATATTGTATCTACCTTAGGGACAAAACTAGAGTATGATATACTAGGGTATGACATGCCTCCATTATTTGATCAGAACAACAAAGAGAAGCCTTTAGATAAAGTAACTTAAGAAACATTTTGGGGTCATGTGTAAAATTTTTGAATGATAGAAATTATTTACAAGTATTGCATATTTTGTTAGAAAAGTGTCATCCTAGGGAGGAAGGGGTAAAAAGAGTAAATTGGATCCGTAAGAAGAGAAGAATAAGCAGGGAATTCAAATTGAATGAAAACATAGGAGATTTCAACATGGGGGATATCATACTAGAATTAGGGTGTGAAGTCAATGTTTTAACAAAGAAGACATGGGAATTTATGGGAGAACCTCAACTGGGGTATTCACCTATCTAGTTTAAATTATAAAATCAACACATAGTGGTGCCAATTGTAATATTGAAAAGGATTCAAATAGATCTATATGGTGTGTGCACCATGGTAGACTTTGAAGTCATTGACATAGTAGATAATACTTCACCATAGCCATCTTTGTTAGGTATGGATTGGGATTTTCACAACTAGACTATTATCAATTTGAAGACAAGGAATATTATCTTTGAATCTAGAGAATACAGATTTATTCCACCATTAGATCCCTCGGAAGGAGGAAGGTATGTGGAACCTGCGATAAACAACATTCTTAAAGATTATGTAAATCAGCTATATAGAACAACTGTGCGCGAAGAAGATTATATCAACCCAACTGCAGATGGCATTCTCAGTTGGAGGAGTATTAGTTCTTGTGCTTCAGACTCTGACATGGGACTGGAGAACTAGTAGAAGAAACTACATGAATTATCCACTAGAATATGTGCCAGAATGACGCATGTGCTGAGATGGATTGGTTCATAGGTAAGAGAGCTTCCTACATTTTATGGTTTGAATAAATTGGAAGAATTTTTAATGAAGTTTGAATTAGAAGTAGTATAAATTCATAGATTACCAATATTATATATTTCTTTTAAGGATACATATGCACGTTGGTGGGGTACACACAAGGAGAAAACCAACAACTGATTTAAGTGCAAGAGGTTATTGTGCATCAGATTCGATGCAGAGTAGGAGCATAGATATGAGGATAAATATGAGGGATTCAGACAACCTCAAGAGAATATAGATAATTGCATAGTTCAATGGATATTAGTACCACTAGAAGAATGGCCACACCATTTTATTAGCACATTAGAAGGAATTCCAAAGAACTGGTACACAGAACAGGAACAACATAGAGAAACTATGAACTGGGAAGAGATACAGCAGAATTTTGTAGTTACATTTTCCTTTGATCATGAAATTCCAAATATACATACATCATTGAAATTGGTAAGAGATAGAATATACGAAGAACCAGAATTTGAAATAATCCCAACATCTTGGAAGCAAATGAGACAAACATTTAAACAACTGATACCATGTTATCATGTCGTAGAAGACGAAGATCTAGTCGAGGATAACCCATGCAATATCCATATCCCAGAAGTTGAAGGAGAAAGGGAAGTATAAGGACCAAATATATATTCAGAAGATTATGTTGTACCACTGAATATTAAAAAGGTAAACATTGGAACTACAGAAGACCCAAAGATTGAACGCATTGGAGATTATTTAGATCATGAAACAGTAGAAAGAATCAAAGAGTTACTATGCGAGTATAGTGACTTGTTCCTAGAAACATTCTCAGAGATGAAGGGATTAGCAAGAGATCTAGGAGAGATGAAGATCCCTTTGAAGCTAGAATCCAAACCTATAAGACAGAGACCTTATAGATTGAATCCAATAGACAAGGAGAAAGTGAAGGTAGAAATTGACAAGATGCTAGAAGCAGGTGTCATAGAACTTGTGGAAGAATCAGAATGGATCAATCCTATGGTGGTGTAGGAAAAGAAGCAAGGAGGGATTAGGATTTGCATAGATTTGATAAAATTGAATGGCGCTTTCCTACATGATCCTTTTCCTACTCCATTTATAGATCAAGTCTTGGAGAATGTAGGGGGTCAAGAAGCTTATTCATTTACAGATGGGTTTTCAAGATATCATCAAATCACAATAGCACCGGAAGATAGATATAAGACCAAATTTGCTACAAAGTGGGGATCATTTCAGTATACAGTTATGCCATTTGGATTGAAGAATACGCCAACAATTTTTTCAAGGGTAGTAGTGGCTTCCTTTAAGAACATTATTCATAAGTTTTTATAAGTACATTTGGATTATTGGACAATGTTTAGTCTACTGGAGGATCATGTAGAAGTATTAAGATTAATGTTATACATATGCAGACAATGTCATATATCTTTGAATATCAATAAATTTATTTTCAGTGCACCTTTTGGTATTTTGTTAGGGCATGTGGTGTGTAAATAGGGTATGTTGATTGATCCTGCTAAAAGTGTTGTCATAGTAAACTTACCACCACCAAATTCAGTGTGCCATTTGAAGAGTACATTGGGTCATATAGGATATTACAGGAAGTTCATAAGGGGATATGCACATATTACTGCACCAATGGAGAAGTTGTTGAAAAAATACACTAAGTATCAGTGGAATGATGAATGTCAACAGAATATTTTGTAGGAGAAGATGGTTATTTCATTGATTTTAATGTTTCTAGACCAGTCTAAATAATTTCATGTGGATGTGGATGCATCTGCAATATTATTAGGAGCGGTATTGACACAACTAGGAGAAGGTGATATAGATCACCCTATTGTATTTGCAAGAAGAAATTTATCATATTCATAACATAACTATAACACTACAGAAAGAGAAGGATTAACTATGGTATATGCTTTGTAGAAATATAGACATTACTTGTTAGGACAACATTTCAAGATGTTTACAGATCATTTTGCATTGAGATATTTAGTCAATAAGCCAGTGTTGGGGGGAAGGATAGTGTTGGGGGGAAGGATATGCATATGGATACTTTTACTCCAAGAGTTTTACTTTAAAGTTGTGGTGAAACATGGAAGATTGAATGCAAGACCAAATCACTTATCCAGGATAACTAATGGAGAAGAACCCAATAACTTGGAAGACAACTTCCCATATGCACAATTGTTTTCAGTACAAATAGTTGATGATTATTTTATTAACATTATTGAGTTTTTGAGTACAGGATTTGCACCAAGACAATTTACTACCTCACAAAAGAAAAATTTGGTGGTCAAAGTTGCAGACTATCAATTAATTGTAGGCCATTTATAAAAACTTGGAGTAGATAACATCCTAATAAGATGTGTAATGGAGCTTAAAAGGCCTATCATTTAAGAAAAGGTGCATGAAGGGATTGCTAGAGAACATTACACATGGAAAGATACCATGTAGAAGGCATGGATTATGGTGGACAATAGTTCACAAGGATTCAAAGGAATAATTATAGAAGTGTGATGTATGTCAAAGAGTTGGGAATCCATTCAGGAGGGATGATATGTCATTGAGACCTCAAGTAACTTTACAAGTGTTTGATAAGTGGTAAATAGATTTTGTAGGTCCAGTTAATCCACCATCAAGAAGGTTGGAAGCTAGATATATTATTACAATGACATAATACTTGACCAGATGGGATGAGGAAGCACCAGTGAAGGATTGCAGTGTAGAGACTGTAGCACACTTTTTATTTGAATATGTAGTGACAAGATTTGGATGTCCAAGAATATTGATGAGTGATCAGGGAACTCACTTTATCAACAGTACAATTGAGGAAATTTTGGAAGAATTTGAAATATATCATCAGAAGAGAACCCCTTATCATCCTCACGAAAATGGAATAGTGGAAGCCTTTAACAAAAATTTGGAAAATGCCTTGACAAATATTTGTAATGTGAACATAGATCATTGGGATTTGAAGGTACCAACAGTTTTATTGGATTATAGGACTATATGAAAGAAGATAACAGGGAAGACACCCTTTAGATTGGTATATGGACAGGAAGCAATAGTTCTCTTAGATTATTTGATACAAAGTATGTGCATTGCATCTATTACATAAATGACAGAAAGAGGCATAGCACAAGAATGACTATCTCAACTTATGGCATTAGAAGAAGACATAATCATAGCAGGTTTCCATCGGAAGGTACAAAAAGAAAAAATAAATCACGGCATGACAAACACATTAAGAAGAAGAACTCCAAAGTTGGACATCTGGTTCTAATTTATGATAGTAAGTATTTGCAACACTCAGGGAAGCTTAGAATGCATTGTCTAGGTCCATACTGAAATAAATCTGTCACAGATGGAGGTGTTGTACAACTGCAAAACTTAGAAGGAAAGGAAGTTCAAGGACTAGTGAATGGTAGTCTACTGAAAATATATAGGGACAGTCGACCCACTAACCCTCAGTAGTTGCAACACGACAAGTATACTTGTACATATTGTAAATAGTAGGATTTAAAAGAAGGAAAAGGAAGAAAAAAATAGAAAAATGAAGAAAATTCCAAAAATAAGTAGTTAGAAGAATAAGTGATAGACAGTGTGCAAGAGACAAAAATTCAGTATGACAAGAAGTGAAGATATTTTGCATGGGACAACTAGGACGGAAGAAAATTTCATTGCCCCCATGAAAAATGATAGTATAAAACACAGCCCACTGAAAAAACGAGACAGTCAAGAAAAAGAAAAATTGGTCACTGAAAAAAGAAGGTGTGAAATGAACATTTATGACATTAATCAAAGTGTTCATGTTAAGCTTTGGAACATTTATGACAGTTAATGAAGAATTCTTAGAAATCTTTGGAGCATTTTTTAAAACACTTTAGAAGAAAAATTAGGGTTCGATAAGCCACATTGTGAATTCGAAAGAAATCAGAGTTAAGCGTGAGAAGTTAAGAACACATAGGCGATTTAGCAGGCTGACATGGATATTTCAAACACAAACTCAATTAGATTCTAGCACGATAGCGCCACCCAAAGTCGGATCACCTAGCCATATGTCTAGGAGAACCCACATGAACAACAGGTCACCGCCAGAGATATCAATGGAGGTCAAAAACCCTACGCAAATGGAGGGAGTGGTGGATGTCAATGCCATTCCTTCCCTAAAATCGGTGATCCCTACACTGGTTGAAGAGAAAACATAATATATGCATATTGATCCACCAAACACATCATTAGAACCAAACCCGACACAGGAAACATCTCCGCCAACAGGGGAAGAGTATGAGGAAAGGACTAAGTCCAATGAGCCAAGGACTCAAGATGGCATAGAACCTTCACAGTAGGAACAAACACCAGTAGCAAAGACCACTGCACAGTAGGAGTCTAGTGGAGAGGAAGAGGAGGAAGAGAAAACATATCAGGAAGCATGGCCCTCAAGTGAGTGAGGAAAGGGGAAGGGAAAATGATAGGTCCATAGATCCCCATGCAACAAAAAAGAGGTACCCATTATGTTACCACGCATACCAACAGGAATAAATATTTTTGCAAATCTACTTAAATGCATAGATAAACTATTCTATTCAGACCATGATTTCAGGTACATGGATAAATTCCCATATTTCACACAGCAAGTATACTTAGAAATCAAAGGGATCAGGATGACAGGAGTTCCCATAATGGAACCTAAATATTAGATACAAGGATTATACAACACGGGTATCATGAACCTCTTAGAAATCACGCACTTTGGAAGGGAAAAGGATGTAAATAATTACATCAAGGAGTTACTACTAGTCATGCATGGAGGTATTTTATGGTTGTACACACAAGTTTCCATAGATGTTGATTTGATAGAAAAAATAGCACAGGTTCCCACTAATGGCGAGCCACTTGTGCAGTACCTAGACGATAAGGCCAAGAAGAAATCCTTGGAATAAGAGATGAAGAAGACCTATGATATAGAGAGAGGATCCAAAGGTATCATCATCAATAGGATCAGTGAACTGGAAAAAAGGCTAGCAACCAAACTAATGGCATGTAAATTACTTAGGAAGTGTCGCAAGGAGGAAGTACCGGCAGGTGTGATATTAGCAGCCGCACGGTGCGCGAAGGGTACTGTGTTAAGATCGATCCAATATTTTCTTAACTTTTTTTGGATGATTGCAAGGAAACCCAGGATGTAGGGACAGAGTTTCATTACTCATGGCTCATTATATTAATTTCATTAGTGGGTTGGAAGCACCCAAAATACACCATGTTTTTTCAGAGAACTGGATGGTATCGCACAACATAGTATGAATAACTATGGCACACAATTGTGGCAAGAGAAAGGAAGGGAAATACCATCATCTTCAAGACACACCTTGAATAAATCCAAGAAAAGGTGGCAGAGACGTGGAGGATCCCACCAGAGGTGGTGGAGGAGCACAAAATGATAGAAAACTTTAAAGCATCGCAACACAATATGTGGATCCAGGCTAAAAGGGATCCATAGAAGGAGTGGCTATAGATGAGATATTGTGTCACAGCAGAAGAAGTCATGTGGGAAATGAAATACTAGAAATAATAATGGAAGGTTCCAATAGAAAAACCAAAGGATAAGTAGCCATCAAAGGACAAGCAGGAAGCAAAGGAAAAACAACCAACAAAAGTAGGCTTGTCATGAATGAAAAGTACCCCAGCAGCAAATACAAGAGAAACAATAGGATGGACAAATCTAATAGGGGAGGAGTGCAGCAAAAAAGAAGAATATGATTCCCAATTTGGTCACACAATAGAATGATTGTACAACTACCACTAATGGCACAACATCGAAGAAGGATAACATCCCTGCGAAGGAGGGATGGGAAGGAGGGGACATACCAGATACCCCAAGAACAACAAAGAAAACAAATTCAAGGCCACCAAAGAGAATAGTTGTATAGATAGGTGGATCACACAAGAAAATGAAATCACATAAGGAAGTCTCATAATACACCATAACAAAGGATGATGCAGAACTAGTCGTGGAGAGGGTACAAGACCACGTCGCAGAAGAATATGAGGAGGCAGAAAAACAAAGAGAAAGGATAATGCAAGAAATAACAAATGTCGGGAAGGTATTAGAGAAGATATGGGTTACTAAAGCATAGCCTAAAGATGTAACACAAAAAAAAATAGCATAGAGTGAGGAAGCAACAGTGCAAATAACAACATTGCCAAGTAAAATTTTTAACCTGACCAAAGACATGTTGTGAATAAATGAGGACTTGATGCAAACACAACTCAAGGATGTTGAACAGGTAGAATTGGTATTGGCGAGGATACCAACAAAATCATTATACAACTTGCAGATGAGTGTAGTGCAAGAGGTTCAATCTAGGGTGAGGATGGATGCAACAAACTTGGATACATCCAGGGAAGCTAAGAAAGTGTTGGAGACAGTTCTTACAGAAGTGAGATTGGAACAAGAGGAAGAAAAAAAATGCATCGATAAACTAGAGAAAACACTTGAGGAAGCATTTCAAACAATTACGGAGAGAGCACTAGCAGGAGATATTAGCACAGAAGAAAAGCTACATAAGAGAGAGTGAATGATGGACGGGTACAAGTAGGAGATAAGATAATTGGTGGAGAAAATGACACCAAATACCCTACCAAAGGTTGGATCTGAAAGAGAGAAGAAGGCCACGGAACAAACAGAGAAAATTGTGTTTGAAGTCAAGAAAATAGGAGAACTTTACGAGAGGATAGCACAAATATGGAAAATCCTAGAAGAAGATGAGAGGATCCAGAATCTAGATCAAAAAGAACAAAAGTTGAATTCAATAGTCTAGGATCTCAAGCAGAGGCATAAGACAATTCCCATCTCAGAGAGACTGAGGGCCACGCAGGAGATGAAAAAATTGCAAGCATAAGTAAAGACAATCCAAGATGAAAGTAAGAACATACTTTCTCATTTGGATCCCCTACAAGAACAAGAAAAAAAGATGATAATAGCGTTGGAAACAGAGAAAGCTAGCATGGAACAGGCACACCTAGAAATCATACAAGTGTTGAAGGACCATGTCATAGCGCAGTTCGTGGAAACCCTCACAAAAAAGAATGCACAAATGAAGGAAAAAGGGGATGAATTAGCGAAGAAGTTCTATGACTTAGATAAATCAGTGAAAACAACACACACGACCTGAGTGGCTCGGGACAAGCAATAGGTTAGTGTTGGGGTCATGTTGGAGAAGGAAATTTTGGGAGTAAAGTGCATTAAGTGAGGCAGAAGGGACCAAAGGAAACAACGTGCACCAGGAAATAAGGAAAAGTAGCGCGACAAAGGGTAAAGGGAGAAACGCAACAAGAAAGAAGGAATAGCATTGCAAAGGAATGGTTGGATCGAAGACCAGTCACACAGAAGGAAGTTAGAAAGTGGAAAAGTGGAGTCCAATTAGAGTTAGGGTTTTTGTCAATGTAAGGGTTTTAACCCATATTTTTTAGTATAAATAAAGGATGTAAGAGGTAGATAAGGGGGAGCTTGGAACTCATATGCAAAGAGTCCTTTTTTATAGTGAAGAATGTACTTTTGGAGAACCTTTTTTGAGTCTCGAGTCTTTGGTATGTTCAGTTTTAGTTGGGTAGTTGAGGAGATAGAGGAGACTTGTGGAGTATAAATGAGGTTCAGGTCGCAAGCTATGGATCTTGGTGTGAAGTTGGTCATGTATCATCCTTTAGGTTGGTGTCAGAGAATCAGGGAGTTGAATCTTCCTTCAAGTTGGATCCTGAGAACTAGGTGGTTTTAGCCACCTTTCGGTTGTAGCCGGAGAACATAGGGGTTTGTAGCCTCCTTCTGGTTGTAGCCAGTGAATTGGGGAGTTGGAGCTTCCCTCAAGTTTTATCTTGAGAAACTAGGGGGTTGGAGCCTCCTTCTAGTTGGAGCTGGAGAATTGGAATTTGGTGCTTCCTTGAATGTAATTCTTAAATACATATAAGAAAACCATTTCATGTTTTTCTCCTGCATTGGGTTTCCACGTAAAATACTGGTGTATTATGCATTGTGTGGATGTGTCTATTATTGGTTATTATGCATTGATGGATGTTAATGGTATATATTAATGATGAACTGATGAACATTCTTGAATAAGTTAAAGTAATATAAATTGTGGTATAAATTGCTCATTACTAATTCACCCCCCCTGCCTCTCAGTAATCCAACACCTCTTCTTTCCTTTTTGACTTCCTGTGTTACTCTCATAATCAGGTTTCTCCCTATATTTATATAACTACGACTTAGGGTGAGGTGCTCAATCATTTTCATAATATAATCCTCACAATTAATAATCATAGTAGCCACACCTTTTTCGACTTTCAATATCATTAAGTACTCTTTTCTACTAAGGTTTTTTAGAAACATCAATTCTTCCCCACTTATATTAATTCTTGGAGGCTTCTAATTTCTATAAGTTTGATTTTTATGGTTAAAAATATATTTTAAAAGTATTATGATTACCGTTTGATTTTTTTATGGAAACATTGGCTCATTATGTCTTAGATAGAAGGGTAGGTGCCCCAAAAATAGATATGCATCTCATGGATGTCTTAGGATGTATTATCCCTAAATTTATCATGATTTTCAAGCTAGGTGATGGCTTGTAGGATGATGAAATCTAGCCTATATTTTATAGTGGAATCTTGTTCGATTTGAACATGGATCTCATCTAAATAATTTTGACCAATTACCAATTCCCCTAAATTATTAAAAGAAAAATAAAAAAACTTAAGATTCTATAATATACTCATCTACTTATAATATCAAAGTAAATCATTTACTCTAATCCCCTTAGTCATCTTAATATTAGTAAGTTATTTTCTAGAATCTTGTCAAAACATTTTAAACATTTTTTGACAAAATAGAGGCCAACGCAATAATTGAAACATGGAATTTCATTCAATTCCTTATAATGTATAGGATATTTAAACCCCTCCCAAAAACATTGTTAGTTCTTGAGATGTTCCAGGCTACTATTGGAACGATGTCGAGGCATCCCAGGGGATAAAAACTTAGGAAAAATCTTAAATCCATAGGTGTAGTAAAGAAATACTATGCAAAATTTATTGGGTCTCTCTCTCTCTCTCTCTCTCTCTCAAATAGTACCAACTCAGATGATAAAAACTCTCAACCTCAAGAGGTATGTGTCCACGAGTTTTTTAGACAATTAAGATTTCAAGGTGAGTGAGTTGGTGGATTAGAATAAAAACAAGATAAACTAACAAGGCACTGCTAAGAAAGAATCTTCTAGTGTATGTAAAAAGAATAATGTGTTAAGTAATTAAGAATTCAGTAGTTCTAACAAATGTATACATATATATATATATATATATAAATGTGATTCAAAATAGTTGTACATCTTTATAAATTCAAATACATGGAGGTACCCTCTACACATCATTTAAATGCATTGAGAAATAACAAGAAATGGTCATTTGTTAAGAGGAAATAACATATATTCCATGACTAAACATCATACAGGCACACAGAATATGGTGCTTAATTTGTTCCTTGAGCTTTTATTAATCATATCTTATGCAAGAATACAAAATGGGAGAGGTGTCTTTACAAGAATACATACACAAAAAGAAGAAGAGTTATAGACTGAAACATAGCATAGGGGATGAGTATCTTGATGCTTGCTTCCTTCACCGTCTTTCTTTGCTTGAGGTCTTTTGATCAAAATTCTTTGAGTATAATACACTCTTTAATTCCCCAAAGTGTTGACCCTAAAAATGAATGCCTCATCCCCTTTTTATAAATGTCTTAATCATTAGAAAACCATCCATTTGAACCAATACTACTTTTTGAATTCGATACTAATTTTCAGCTCTTGATATGATATTTGGTTTTTTGAATGTTTTTTACTAGGTAAAATCTATTTTTACCAACAGAGTGAAAACCTGTTGAGGTGTCATGTGGAGTGATTCCTTTTTCCAAATGATCTTCTATATGGATTCTTCTAAGTGGCTCAATCGAATATGACTGTTGCACTAGGAATTTTCAACTTGTGAATAGTTTGAGGTGTTCTGCTAGCTAGAAAAATGCCTAACCGTTTCCTCTCAGCCGCCACCACTCAATGATGTAGAATGCAATCGACCAATCCCATGAATCTTTTGCCTCAATATTCTATGATGCATTGGTATGACAGTGAAATTTCACCTTAGGATGGACTATAGGATGTCCTACTACTCTTATTTCTGAGTCATTGCAAGCAGAGAGGGACCTTCCCCTCTTTTGTTAAGACAAGACAAAATCCTCACACATATGTAGTCACGATGGTTGATTGATCCCTCCCGAGGTGAGAAACTATGTAGGTAGGTCATCTTCTATGACACCTAGCATCAGAGTAACTCACCTTTAAAAGTTGAACTACTTATATATTGGTTTATTCTTCTTTTGGGGCTTTGTCTTATAATTCCATGACATGTATTTATGAAGGTTTTTAGTGGGAAGGAAATGATTTTTCCACACGCCAACGATATTATAAGATGTAGAGATTTCTCAGGTGCATGTGCATGTGGCCAATGATTCCCATCCTTCATCGATTGTTTATGATTGCATGATGATTGGTAATAATATCTATGTTTGAGGCCAAATGTCACATTGTAATCCACCTAATCATTCATCTGATTTGGTGGGCCAACTTCACAACATAGTCTGTATCTTGTTGAAAACCCCTTTCTTTTTGTATTAAAACCATGCATATTTTTCCCTTTTGCTTGAGCTTTTGAAATTTTTGGGGAAGGTGAAACATTTTGAGTGACGTCATTATTGATGTTAGCATGGTCCCATAAAAATGTGGTAGCTTCATACTCATACATGTTGGCCTCTGTATGGAAGGGGAGTAGGATATGTTTCCATGGGCTCAAGGTGTTATTCCATATGCTCATTGGGTCCCCTTCATCCAGGTGGTAGTCGTGTATTTGTCCTCATGATCGTCCTATTAGCATGCCACATTATCCTCAGCCTATCTAATTATCTATGGTGGAATGATGAGTCAGCTCCATGTGTTGTTGAGTTGGAAGATAGATGTATGATTTGTATTGGAGGTGATAGGTGGTTTGGTAAAACCACAATATTGTTGTTGCACCCAAACAAAGACAATGTCCTCTTCCATTCCTTTGTCAAGAGACACCATACATCAAGTGATGCATGTCTATTCAATTATTTGTCACTGATTACTTGATGGATATTCTCTAGAGGTTATCAGGCTAAAACACTGAGTTATGTCACTTTTCCCTTGAGTATACACCATCCTTTTTCCTAGTTTGGATTTGTCCTTTTACATATCATGACCCAAATTGATGTTGGTGCCTTTCTCTCTTGAAAATTGTGACCAGTCGCATCCTGCAGGAATGTAGGGTGCAACCAGATTTGTTACTCTCAAATTAGGAATGGTTACAATGAGATGGGATCAAGCTCGGATTTCTCATAATTTGACCTCAAGAATCTTGTTATCTTTTGTGTCTAAGATTTATCCACCATCTCATCTCTTTCATCCTATATATTGATGGTCTCTCATTGGAAAAGGGGAGGAAAATAAAGAGTAAACTTATAATGTCAGATTGGTTATAGAGCTTGGGAAAGGAAATTGGGAGAAGCTTCATCAAGCTATTTGTTTGGAAGTTGTAAATTTTTTTATTTATTAATAGAATATGCACATGATTTTCCCCTCTAATTGAGTGTACATGGTGATTATAATGTTTATAGACAGTTAATATTTTCATGTCTTTATGACATATTATTAGATCTATCAATGATTGATAGATCTATCAACGACGACAATTTCCTCTTCCATTCCTTTGTCAAGAGACACAATACATCAAGTGATTCATGTCTATTCAATTATTTGTCACAGATTACCTGATGGATATTATCTAGAGGTTATCCGGCTAAAACACTGAGTTATGTCACTTTTCCCTTGAGTATACACCATCCTTTTTCCTATTTTGGATTTTTCCTTTTACATATCATGACCCAAATTGATGTTAGTGCCTTGGTCTCTTGCAAATTGTGATCGGTCGCATCCTGCAAGAATGCAGGGTGCAACCAGGTTTGTTACTCTCAAATTAGGAATGGTTACAATGAGATGGGATCAATCTTGGATTTCTCATAATTTGACCTTGAGAATCTTGTTAGTTTTTGTGTCTAAGAGTTATCCATCATCTCATCTCTTTCATCCTATATATTGATGGCCTCTCATGGGAAAATGAGAGGAAAATAAAGAGTAAACTTATAATGTCAGATTGATTACAAAGCTTGGGAAAGGAAATTGGGAGAAGCTTCATCAAGCTATTTGTTTGGAAGTTGTAATATTTTTTCTTTATTAATAGAATATGCACATGATTTTCCCCTCTAATTGATTGTACATGGTGATTATAATGTTTATAGAGAGTTAATATTTTCATGTCTTTATGGAATATTATTAGATCTATCAATGATTGATACATTTTACATCTGATATTGTGAGATTTATTTGCTGGTGTTCTTATGTGTGAAGATATATGTTCATGAAAGTGAAGGACATATTCAAAGCACTGAATGACGAAGGAGCATGCAAGGACAACCATCAAACTATCGATTAAGTCCTCTACTCTTTGATCTCAGATATTTCTTCATGTATGATTTAGATCTAAGATAGTATTTAGATTGGATATCTATTATGTCATGGGTCCAAGAAGAGCCTAAGGGGGTTAACACTTGCAGGGTACATTTATCCTACAAAATACTGCAAAAAAAAAATCCCAATACCCCAAGACCCTGATGCTGAGGGAAAAAACAAAAGAAAGGAAAAATATCCTTGCATGGTATGTAAGGAGGACCACTTCACCAAATACTACCCTTTCCTTGTAGAGATTCATCAATAACTCAAGAGAGGTGGATATCCTTCCCAACCAATAGTATTATCCAATCCTTTCCCCCCTAGCAACAACAAATGGTATCAAAATCTCCTTCACCCCCGCGAGAGGGAAACACAGGGTCCTCAATTGAAAATATTATGATGGTTAAATATATGGTGGAATTATCCACTAGAGCAAAGAAATGTGACTCCCAAGAGGGGGAACATTCATCTAAGGATCCTCCATTGAATACACCTCCCATTGTCCCTCTCACTTTAGAGAAACCATCTTTCGAAACTACAATCCTCCCTCCAAAAGGGTTACTTCGTGTTAAGAACCAAATATCAATATAGCATAGAAAAACCTCAGAATAAGTACTCAACGCCTTGAAAAAGAGAGAAACTCATATAATAAGCCTCTTCGAGGGGGTAACCTCTTTATGATTACATAAATGTACAATTACAAGATGATTCAAAATGAAAATGTCTCCTTGGTATATATAGGAGACTATGAGGTATAATTACAACTAATGGACTAAAGATGACATAAATAAAATAACATTACTAATATAATATGCCCTAATTAAGGGGTAATGATCCACTATTTAGGGCTTAACATGCCCCTCCCCTTGAGACAAGTGTTGTATGCAATGCTTGAGTAACTTTGGATGCTTTTGTATAAAAGACTCATCCTCCCAAGTGGAATCTTCAGCCGATAGTTTCCTCCATTTAATGAGATACTTTGAAATGGATCTATTCCTCAGCTGGAAAATTCTTGTGTCAGTGATGAATTCAGGATCCAATATGATTTTTCCTTACTCATCAAGTTCTGTCAATATAGTTTGAACTAGGATCTTGTCACCTATAACCTTCTTTAAGCATGAAACATGGAAAACTGGGTGTATTCGTGAAGATGCAGGCAACTCAAATTTGTATGCCATAGTACCAATATTTTGCAACACCTTATAAGGCCCATAGTAATTTGGTGATAATTTATTATCCTTCTTGGATTGCTTTAGGGAGATCTATTTGTATGGTTGTAGTCTTAAAAATATCCAATACCCTACTTCAAAAATTCTTTCACTATGTTGTTGATCTGCTTGTTGTTTCATATGATTTTGTGCCATGGTTAGGTTGTCCTTTAATATTTGGAGAAATTGTTTTTGATGCTCGATGTGATCTTGCACTGCTTGAACCTTAGATTTTTCTTTTAGAGAAGAAGTGATGGAAGGAGGGTGGTATCCATAGAGTGCCATAAATGGTGTCATTTTTGTTGCAATATGAAAGGAAGTGTAATACCACCATTATGCCAAGGGTAACCACTTGAACCATTGCATTTGTTTATCAGAGATGAAGCAATGAAGGTA
>SNQJ01S0218072.1:0-15334 GCA_010110895.2 Picea sitchensis | reverse complement strand
GTTGTCATCATCATTCATCTTCATGTCACATAGCTCATTCTTCAGACTCATTACTTGTCCAATGTTTCTGACTGAGAAGAGGTTTGTTAGGGCATCATACATCTTCTTAGATGAGTCAAGATGGGAGATATAGGGTATCAAGTGGTCTTTTATAGAGTCCACTATGATACTCATGGCATTGATGGCATTGTCTCCGAACTTCTCCATAACTGCAATGTTATGAGGTTTATTCTCTTTTCTTTCTTCAAACTCTGGTTCCACGATCTTTCCTTTCACTATATCCAACACTTTATTCTTGGCAACGATGAGGTCAATCCTTGTATTCTAGGCTCTGAAGTTAGAAGCACCATTTAACTTGTTTTTTGACTTCATAGAGTAAGTCATGGTTTCTTTGACTTAATCAACCCTAGATTTGACCAGAAACTCAAACTTGATGTCTTGGCTTGCTGAGAGTACCAGGAGATGCGCTAGGCTAGGGTGCACTAGTCTATTCGAAAATTAGGTCAATCCCTTCACTTAAGGTGCCTCAACGAGAGGATTAGGGTTTCTGCAACTACACCTGCTAGTAACCCTAGTGACAATGCTTTAGTAGAAACCCTAGCAACAGTTCTTCAACTAGCTTAGTATTCTTATGGCTATGCTCCCTCCAAGTGGTTATACTGAATGAAGTAGGTGTGGGCCCATAACCTGTTATAATATAATGGATGTGCTCGTTTAAACATAGACAATATAGCAATATTGTCACCCAACCATAGGTTGAAGCCACCCCCAAGCACCTTAACCTTGACAAAGAATCATTCTGGAAGCAGAACCTAGGCTAGATATCCAAACAATATAGCACACCTCTCTCCAAGGATAGTGCACCAAATAGGAGTAACAAGAGCTGATCAGAGATTCCAAACCATAACCAAGAGAGAGTCCAATCCAAAACGGAAATCTGCTAGCTACAACACCTGCAATGGAAGCTCTCCTCCAAACTTGCGCACAAACTGGCCAACTGTAGTGTGCACAAGTACTTCTTCTGCAGTTCTGAGAATGTCTGCCAGAATGAATACTGGCCTCCTGTATTTATACTAAAACTGACAAACTTCCTGGGCCGACTTCTCATTATGGGTGCCTATTTACTTAGTATATAATATTTCATTTAGCCGACTTCTTCTCTTGGAGGCTAATAACCTAATACAAATTATCCTCTTGAGCCGACTTGTCTTCTTGGGTTATTATCCAACTAATTAGGGTTTCTTCTTTCTTCCCGTAATATTCTATTCTCATCAGGTTTACACGTGGAGGTAAATACCTCCCGCAACTACCATAATATCAACAGTTTGGACAGGTTATTGTGACAGGTTATTTTTATAGGTTTGATGCATGGTTGATGCATTTTTTTATGGTACAAGTTGATGTATGGTACATGTTGGCACAATTTATTGGTACAGGTTGTTACAGTTTGATTACAGGTTGATTGGTACAAGTTTACAGCAGTATATCTCACAGTGATAGTATGACAGTGGTTCCATCATTCTACTTCTATTTCAGGGCGGTTGGACGGGGCAAGGACAGGTGGTTGTAGCCACATTTCGGTTGTAGCCAGAGAACATAAGGGGTTGTAGCCTCCTTCTGGTTGTAGCCAGAGAATTGGAGAGTTGGAGTTTCCCTCAAGTTGTAGCCCGAGAAACTAGGGGGTTGGAGCCTCCTTCCAGTTGCAGCTAGAAAACAAAGAAAGTTGGTGCTTCTAATGAATGTAATTCTTAAATACATATAAGAAAAAAAATTATGTGGTTTTCTCCCGCTTTGGGTTTCCATGTAAAAACACTGGTGTACTGTGTATGTGTATGATTGTTCATTTGTTCATTGTTTATTTTCTCTGCATCTATTGGATGATAATACTACATTGATATAACACTTGCATTTTTTGGTTAAAAATGATTGATTTTCTTTATTACTGATTCACCCCCCCTCTCAGTAATCCAACAATTGGAATCAGAGTTATTTCCTTCAAGAAACAATTTAACCATTGGAAGGAGATCATGGATTATTCTGATAATGGAGTACCAATGTTTAATAGTTAGAATGGTTTTAAGTATGAGATGTGGAGAAGAAAGACAGAAGTATTTTTACAGGCACAAGGACATTGTATTTGGCTATCAGTTGTTACAGTATATGATAATTCAAAAAGGGAAAATAGTACAACCAAGAAGGAATTGAAGAAGAATAACAAAATAGCAATGGATTTCATCTGGGAAGGATTACCTAATTTGATAAGATAAAAGGTTGGTAAATGTTCATCAGCCAAAGAACTTTGGGATAATTTACATGACATATATTCTTCACCCATTGTAGATTCATAAAATGCCAAAGAAGATGCAGCGATAGATCAAGAAGAATTGTGTTCACCATGTCAAACAGATTCAGAATATGAAGAGTACATAATCACCAAAGGTATGGTGTTTGTTTTAATTGTGAAAAACATGGACATCTTGAAATAGAATGCCATGAAGGAAATGAAACAGAAAAACTAATTGAAAAGGAAGACAATTATAAAGAAGAATTGATTAGTGCTTTAGATGAACCAAGAGAAGAAAACAAGTCACTCAAGAAATAATTGATGAAACAAAAGGAAAATGTTCACATATTTTAAGAAGCCCAACAGGTCATCGAGAACTTAAGAACTCAACTAGAAGAATCCAGAAAGATTGAAGAAAATCTTGAATATCAAAAGAAGTATTTGGAAGCCAACATTGAAGCACAGAAGGAAGAAGCAGAAATGACAGAGAAGATATTGACAAATCATCTTAAGGAAAGAACTAACGATATAAACCAGCTTGAGGCAGAGTTTGGTCAAGAAAAGAAAGGACTTGAAGAAGAAATAATCACATTAAAAATTCAACTTGAAGAAGCGAAAAGAACAGAAGAAGTCATGAAGTCTCATATAATGAAGAAATAAAAATAAGTTGAGAAGTTTGAAGAATAAGTTGTCACATTGAAAAGTAAAATCGTCAAGTTCAACAAGAACGTTGAAGAGACGGAAATATCCACATCAGTTATAGAGAATGAAGAGAAGCACTCTAGGTTGCTAGAAAAGAAGAATGAAGAAAATAGAAAGAGTTATGCCGAAGTACTCAAAGGAAGGAATCATGGTCAACCAGAATCTAAGAAAACTATTGAAGATACGTATTCAAGAAGACCATCTATGTTAAAGCCACAAAGAAGCTTCAATCATGATCAGGATCAGGATCAGTCAAGGAAAAAATTCAAAAGGACTACGCCACAAAGAAGATCATTCTCTCCCAGGTATGCAAATTCATTTTATGGTCATTGTTTTTATTGTACCAACTTTGGACATAAGGTTGCAAATTGCAAGAATTATAAAATAAATGTTCAAGCAAGAAATGCCTATGTGACCCCACGTAACATTGAATTTTACAAATGTCATAACTATGGACACATAGCTAGTGATTGTAGAAGCATGATCAATAATTCCATGAAAGAGAACACTAATATTAAATGTAAGAAAGTATGGATAAGAAAACACGAAGAACAGGTGAACAAAGACCAGGTCCCAGAGATCACAAGATTGGCAATAAAACGAGATGAAGAAAATTCTACAGAGAAAAAGAAAGATGTCAGATACATAAAGGTTTAGAAAACAACTGAAATAAAAGAAGGACAGGTAAATAAGGATCAAGAGGTTGTACTTTCAGGCATTATAGTGAAAGATGAGTCCACAGACAGAAAGAAAGAAGTCAGAGCTCAGAGAGATGATGAATCTACTAATGAAGATGATGATGAATACACATCAAAGCAGGAATTGTCCTAAGCCATCCAGCTTAGAAACTCCCAGGTAATATGAATATTAGACAGGGGGAGTCTATGCGATCGCTGTGATAGACCAAAGAACCATCCTTCAAGCATCTTGCAGATTTTGAATAGACATATCCAGAGCAGTCAGTTAGCAGAAGTACAATCAATTGTAGTAGTGAATACTTCATGATAGTACAGTGATAAAGGGGTCAACATTATGGACAGTGTGCATTAGAGTCTTGGACAATATGGATAGAGATGGATTCATAAGAACACTTCACAGGTTTGGACATATAATAGTCAGACTTACATGTAACCCTAATTGTGATGTAAAGGGTACAGGTCAACCCCACATAAAGTGAAGATAATTAATATTTTAATTATTAATTATATTATGAGTTATTGAGGTCGGCCTTATTGTGTCAATAGAAACCACTTTTGATGTGTCCATTCTAATATAAATAAAGGTGATTTCCCCATTGAGGAAACACAAAACAAGTGTGATTTTGGAAATTTCAACAAGTACAAGTTTTGGGGATGAAGTGTGCACCTCTCTTGGGCGCTAGCTTTCTAGGTTTTGTGAGCACCCTTTTGTGTGCTAGGTTTATGGTGTGGGAGGTCTTTCTCTTGAAGAATATAGAAACGGATTGGATGGGTTTTCTTCCCTTGTTGAGAAGGGTTTCCCAGAATACTTCTTGTGTACTTGTGCATGGTATTTCTTCTTGTGATCTTGGTTACTGCAGCAAATTGTTTATGGTGTAACTACAATTTTTTATGGTTCAAGTAAAATGATAAAATAAGAATGAACTTCATGCTTGAGCCTAGCATAGTGAAAAATCAACAAAACCAAACGTTATGATGAGTTTTTTGCAGCCTTAATAGCTGTAGATTAAATTTGTAACAACAATAAGAATTACCTGAAAAAAATGACTCCCTAGGAGCATAAAAAAGCCAATAGAATATAGAATTGATTTCACTTTGAAAAACTTGAAAATATCGTAAAATCAATTTACCCAATGCAAGTAATTTTATTTCTCTAATGCAAACTTCATACTAGTGCCTTCAAAATATTGGGTAAATGGAGTCTTGGATTTTAAAAGTTAGATCCACAATATGCCTAGGGGTGTAAACCCTCTTACTCCCTAGGGCATGCAAATCAAACTTAGGTAAATCTAGGAGGGTGTACACCCTTGTACTCCTCCAAGCAACCTTGCAATAAATGACTTGTCAACTAACAAATGATATGAATCTTAATGGAGGGTGTGTGCATTTATAATCCTCCTAGAGTTTCAACCAATAAAAATTATGAAACAAGCAAGAAGAACTAACAATTGTCAATTTTCCTTATCAATTCCAAAAGAGATGCAATATAAAACCCTAGTTCACCGAGCAAAAACCATTCATAAGAAACAAAGAAGACCTCCAAGAGGTGGGCACCACCTTAGCTCCACAAATCACCAAGAGAATTCACCGTAAGACATTTTCACAATAAAGGGAGAGATCAAATTGCCCAAAGAGGGCGCAAATTTCAGCCAAGTAGTCATCTCACAATGGGAGAGCTATGTCAAATGAGATAGAAAAGATCTCTATTTATACAAAAACCTCTAACAAGAGTTTGTCCACTTAGTTTATGTGATGTATTGTTCCCAAGAATAACCTCAACAGGGAGTGACTTAGTAGTTTGTATGTTCCCGTAGACTATAGTTAGGCACAAACAAAGAACAGGGAGAGAAATAAGGGTGAATAAATTGTTAAACGATGAATTAAGCCAAAAAGCATAGGAAAAGTCACTTAAGTCAAAGTCAACGGAGAAATAGAAGAAAAATGTGTTAAGGGGGGACTTAATTAATTATTCACATTCGACTTAGGAGGAAAAGCACCTAGCTTAAGCGATGTTAACGACAAATTATATCGGTGGAGGTATAAGAAGATGAATTAGATCTAATTCATCATTATGTTATGATTTTGATTTGAGAACAAGTTCCAAAGGAGGAAGTCGACCTCTTGTTTTGTGAATTTCTGGAGGAAACTACCACCTAGATTGGTTTCAGTGTTGGAAGACACACCCTAGCCTATCAAAGATACCATCCAAGTATTTCACCGTGCCATATCCGTATTATGTATACCCAATTCAGAGATTGCACATTACAACCAGTAAGGGTGCAAGGGTTAAAGACAGTTTTGTGTAACTAGACGAGACAGGGAAGATCTCGCCATTTCCTTCTGACCCAGTTTAGAGGGAGCCAAGGTTCTTCTTTTGAGCCATCATTCATCAGATTCTGACGTAGGAATCTCTTTGTGTGCATCAAGAAACCAGGAAGTGCACAACACTTGGGGAGGTACATTGAGGGTTCCAGGGAGCTCATCGGGTCATATCCGAAGAAACCCTCCCAACCCAGTATAGAGCATACCCGGGCGCTCAATTTGAGCCATACATCGCTATATTTCGACGGTGGAATCATTGGGGGAACATAAGTTGTCCAGAAGAGGGGCACAAACCCCCAGGGGGTCCCATTTGGGGTCCAGTTAGATTAGAAGAGGGTTGATCTTTAGTATTACAGTCACCAGGAGGAGTTGTGAGGTCAAGGAGCATCATTTGGGGCATTTTCCAGGAATATCATACGAGTATAGCCAACAGGGTGAACTTTCTAGAAATTTGCAGCAGTGGTCATGAGCATCTGAGATTGCATGTCGCAAATATGTACATGCATGTTGTCGATTCTTCTCGATCTTCTGTATACAAGTATTTATTTTTGTTTCTCATTGTATTCCATCAATGATCAACTCTTATGAGATCTAGCTGATGAGTAGTTCATATATTTCTTACATGCACATTATATTTCCTACTATTTTCCATAATACATACTATTGAGTTGTGTTGGTTCTTTTTATTTCGCATGCATCATATATTATTCTCAAACAACTTATTATATGACACACACATGCAAAATCACCATGCATGTTAAACAAAGTAACTAAAACGCATCCTGAAACCCCCAGAGTATCAAATCTAAGAGTTGAGACATCAGTTTCAATAGAGTCCATCCAGATCCATTGGATCAAATATATTTAATCTTAGGGTAAACTACAAAGCAAGGGGTCAACAACCCTTAATTATCCCCTTTATAAACTGAAATCAAATTAAAAATTAAAAATTGCACAATAGAAACCCTAAGGTGACGTCATCCCTCTAAGGGTGATGTCTTGACCCCTTGAGCAAGTCATTGGAGTAGAAGGTTGAGGTTGTTGGGGCTTCTAGAACCTCCCTCTTATGCGCTATATCCTCCTCAAGTCATATCCCACCAAATCATTCCAAGTGTCAATGAGTAGCAACTCTACCACCACAACCTCAACCCTAGGTGATGTCCAACCCTCTTTGTATGGCGTTTTGGCCCCAAGAGCAAGTTGTTGGGCTAGTAAGAGGTCGAGTTAGGTCTTCCATGGTGTCCTCTCATGCCTCCAAATAAAATCATCATCATCCAACATGTGGGCCCTGGTATCCAACATGTGGGCTTCAAGCCCCAAGGAAGCCCAAGCTAGGCTTGTTCTTTCAAATCTATCCACCAACTAGGCCTTTCAAAGACAATGAATACGCCCTCCAAGGATCTCAAGTCAAATGCATCATGATGAGTAAATCAAATCAATAAAAGAGTCATCTTAAGCATGTACATCCAAACTGTCTCATCAAAATAAACAAGTTCTCAAAGACCCTATGCAATTTTCTCAGTTTAGGTATGGGAGGGTTGACAAAGAGACCTATTGAGTGAGTCGTACCTCAAGTTTAGGAGTGCTTCCCAAGTGGACCTTTCTCTAAGTCATGTGGATGAAGTGACATGGATGGGGGAAAGACTCTTGGACATGGGGTTCATGACATGCAAGGGATTGCAGTGTCCCATTTATGGGTTCCTTTGTAGAGGGTGTGTTGCACCTTCATTTTCAATGCAACATTTTTCCAAGCCCATTTATTGTCTTTTATTCCTTTAACATGCTTCCAGGTTGAAGCCAATGTGGGGATTCTACCTAAGCATAAAAAATAATGTCCACCTTGACTCTAACCTGGTCACATCATGCTTCCCCAAGTTGAAAACATGTGTGGGGCTTCTACCTAAGCATGAAAAACAATGCCCACACATGCTCCACCTTAGTTGGAATTTTTATTAGCTATTATTAATGGGTCTCAACAATTTCTTATGAGAGACATTTAATTTTCCTCGGGATCCCTGGGCGAGCATCTGGAAGATTCATAATTGGATTTTATCTTTTTCCAGGTACAAGTCTATGGGCCTTCATCCCCTTCTTCCCATGAAGTGAGGGACAATCCATTATTGGGTTAGTATACCCAAAAATCCCAAAAGGTAAGGAAATGAGGGGATGAGGTGTGGAAAGTG
This sequence comes from Picea sitchensis, assembly GCA_010110895.2. Taxonomy (NCBI): domain Eukaryota; kingdom Viridiplantae; phylum Streptophyta; class Pinopsida; order Pinales; family Pinaceae; genus Picea; species Picea sitchensis. The sequence goes on along the minus strand of SNQJ01S0218072.1, from coordinate 7,145 downwards.
ACAAGTATGGTTGGGAATGGCATGATGAATCATCAAGAGGACCTCCCAATAGCAAACATATCTGCAAGGGTGACCCACTTACTAGGGCACAATGTCAACCACCAAAGTGAAACATGGAAAAGGCCATAATGTCCAAGCAGACGTTACATAATCAAAAGAAGTTTTAAATGCAACAGACTCAAATGGCTCAAATATTGAAATGATACTCACCATAATACCTAACTTGTACCTCATGGAGCAAGACCCAATGTCTTTCGGAAGCCAACTGATATGGTGGATACCGTCTTGATGAACCTGGAGCTATGGTGGTGAGGTGGCTCTCTGTCTGTGCAAGTGGACACTGCTAGTCAAGTTGTCTCTCGATACTCCATGTCTGCAACCTGAGGGCCTCAAGACATCATCTTCTAAGTTATCCCTAGGAGTTGGGGATAACAAGACTCAATGAAAATAACCATGTGGGAAGACATAGGTGTGCATGACATGTACCGAACCAGGCCCCACAAACTGCAATCACCCCTACATAAGACTCATGGATCCACACAACCATATGTTCCAATAGATCCATGCCAAGAATTCTATCTTGGATAAGAGACATTGAGACAGGGACTAAGGGAACTGATCATGGTCAGACAAAGTCTGGGATTCCATTACAAATTCATCCACTATGGTTTACATGGATTTTGACTTGTATCCTTGGGCTTACAATGGTGTAGGCAAGTGAAAATATAGGGTACCTCATGGAGAGGTAACAGTTCTTAACCAAATTATGTTCGAGAATGGGCTTCTTAATGTTGAGACAAAGATCCCTTTGTTTCTACGCCAACATGTAGCCAAAATTGTGAATATGGCTTGTCAATGTGCTACTCAACCCTTGCTCCAAAACATATAGAAAACTATATGTATTCGTCTCCAATTTTATCTAAACAACCATCTACTCTACAATAGATCTAAGAATTGAAATTTTTTGGGACTCGTCAATCATATTGGGGAATTTAAATTGTGCTCTCATTTGTTTCAATTTGGCTACAACCTTGCATAGAGTTATTTAAGCCCTTTGTTTTCTCGGTAACTATTTACTTATCGCCCCCTTATTCTTGCCTTCTAAAATCTATCCATGATCAAATTCACTCTAAATTGAACCAAGGCCTTTCACCTAATGGATAAATGTTTTAATAGAACCATTCATACTAAATATAAATATTGTCTCCATCACACTATCAATAAGTGGTAGGTCCTAACCAAACTATATTTGACAATGGGCTTCTTAATTTAAGGCCAAACATTCCTTTATTTCTACTACATGTGGACCAAATTGTGAATATGGCCTTTCGATGTTCTACTCTCCCCTTTGCTTCAAAAACATATAGAAAACTATATGTAATCATCTTCATTTTTAACTCAATAACCATTTACTCCTCTACAATAGATCTAAGAATTGGAACTTTTTGTGACTCAACAATCTTACTAGGGAATTTGAATTGTGCTTGCATTTGTTTCAATTCGACTACAACATATTGCCTAGAAATCTCTACATACATAATGATTGAATCCAAATAAGGTTTTAACTCTATGTAAGAGCATATTGCAACATATACCTTACCTTGATCATTGAAGAATAATCCTTCCTCTCCAATAAATCATTTCCTATTCAACAAAGTACAAGCATCCATTGGAATGTGCACCACTCCTATCTTCCTCCTCATTCTCTACCCATGTATCAAAAAAAATGTTGCACCTTGTTGTGCATTTTGAAACTCTGGTTTATCCATGTACTTCAAATCTTTGTAGAAAAATGGCTCAAATTCTCTCTCTAATGTGCTCTTAGTTCTTCTACCAAAGTTACCAAACAAAGTAACACCATTCATTCATGACGATAATGTGTACAATATCAAATGCAGCTACAACAATATTATATAGAAAATCAACTCTTTAATCTCTTATCTTTAGCAATTTAGGGAAAGGAGGATTCCATGTTGCTTTATTTTTTGTATCAACAATATCTAAATTCGATATAGCTTGCTTAATTGTTAGGGTTGAAAACACTTCTAGAGATAATATGGCAGCATTTTTTACAAAATTCTAAGTCTTAAAAGTCTCAAATTGACACAAGTTCTCTTAGATAAAAATGCAAAATGATAAATGAGACATCAATATACGTTCATGCAACATTCATACTAAGAATATCAATATACATTCATGCAACACTCATATTAAGATTAACAAATCATTTGTGTGGTGACTCAACTAACTAGTGTCTAGAAAGTAATTATGCAAAGACTTTGTTTATGGAGAACATATTTTAAACCTATATTAATTTGTGTGGTGACTCAACTAACTAGTGTCTAGAAAGTAATTATGCAAAGACTTTGTTTATGGAGAACATATTTTAAACCTATATATCACATTAGAGTAGTGTTAGAAACAAACAATTTCCAGAGTGCTATATTAGTATAGTGTTGTAATGAATGAACAATGTGTGGGATTACATCGACACTCTAAATGATTAGATTCTAGATCTATTACATTAATTTGATGATATATACATCATCCCATATATTAAGAAATAAATCATAAAATAATCTGAATTTCAAAATTTTGATGATAAAATGTTTATATTAAGAAATAAAGCATCAAATGATCTGAATTTCAAAATTTTGATGATAAAATGTTTATAGTAATATTTACAATATAATTTTTAAAAATTGGGTTTTTAATATATTTTTGAAAGAGTTTAACTTATAATTAATTCATATCAAAAGACAATAAACATTAAAACATGGTACTTAAAGAAAACATTAAAATAATCACATAAACATTAAACACGGTACATAAAGAAAACATTAAAATAATCACATAAACATTAAAGCATGGTGCATATAGAAAACAAGATAAAATTCCATATGTCCACTTCGAAAAACAATTTACTTTATCTGGTTTGGCCACATATAGTAATTCTGTTTATTCATCTTTCTAGAATTATTAAATTAGAATATTTCCTCAACTCAAAATGCCTTAAAATGGAAAGACTTGAAATACAAAGGACTTTATGAAAGTCATGTGAAAGTTTATTAGGTGGTCGTTTCGCAGCTAATACATGGCAGCTTCTACATGCACATCACCCACAAGGAATTTCCATGCATTTCTCTATTCAAATGACTTCAGCGATCTTCCCCTTGCTTTTGCATTAGAACGGCTAGAATTAGGATTCCCAACCATTAGAATGGCGGGATTAGGATTCCCAGCACTCTTGGATGTTCGTTCAACTGACATTTCAAGGCATTTTTTTATTATTTTTACTTCTTTGACCTAGCTTGGTTTAAAGTGTTTAATAACATAATTTTGTAGGCATTTTATTATTATTTTTACTCCTTTGACCTAGCTTGGTTTAAAGTGGGTAATAAGTTCAATTGATTGTTTCCACTCTTTCCGACACAGTCAATAATCCATTCCCTGGAAGTCAAGCGCATTAGTCTACACCACCCACTTTACACTAGGTACCCAAAAATGTCTCTAAAAGTTATTACAGGGAAAAATAAACATAATTTCGTTCTTTTCTTTTCAAACAATCATTTATATCCTTCCGTTTGGGGAGAGGTTTGGATTATCTAACTTAGAGGTCAAACAATCATTTATACCCTTCCGTTTAGAGAGAGGTTTGGATTATCTAACTTAGAGGTTAAACACTATATCTGCCGGTACAAATTCTACAATGATGTAATCAATTATCCTTTGTTTGGAACATTTTAATCTTGGTCATATATTCCTTTCTGCTTGCTTCGTCATGTATTTCTTTCATTTATCATTATTTCTATTCCAAATAATTCAATGATGAGTAATCACAGCGAGACAAACAAGTTGTACAATGCTATGCTTAATGACAGTGGTTTTCAAACAAAATTTTTAAGCAGCAAAACGGCATTCTAATCATAATTTTCGCTGCCTTGACATTCTGATCACATTCCATGCATATCACAATAACATTATCCGTATTATTGAAATAGATGTGTAACCTTTACACTGTATTGTAAATGTGGGTGTTATCATCCTTCAAAATATGGCTTAGCTCTGCAAGTTTAAGTTATCATGCTGACCTGTAGCATGCACCAATACCAGTAAAACTGTTATTCATGTAGATTTACTCGTACGCTGTCTTGGCTATCTCATTTTGATTTAATAGCCAGACAGGCAGCAAATGTTACATCAAAATCTCGAGAAACTACACACATCGGACAGATAAGCCCAACGACTGCTGCACCCTTTGTTCAATCCTTTAAAAGATGTTGCCCAACAGTAAACCAAAAACATAAAAATAGATTTTGCTGCCATGTTATGACTCGTTACAATAATGAACACTGAAAGTCATCCTCGGGTTGCCATGATCAAACACATATTTACCAATATTGTTAAAACTGTTTGCATCATGCATACCATCTTATAACCGATAGATGTGCAGTCATTGACTTACTCTTGTTCTATTTCACTTTCCTCTTCACCAAACCTTCTGTGTAATTTTTTTATGCGTCCCCAATAGTCCCAAAACTTATGTTTCAATATTTCAGCTTGTTCATACTCGGGAGTACCTTTATGCAAAATCTGGATCTTGTTAGACACTAAGCTTCCAAAGGGCGGGTGCAGAACCTGCAATAACAACTATGAGATTTAGTGCCCTAACTTGTCAGCAACAAGCCCAACCATGACATTTACGAAGTGCAGTACACAAGAGCCAAACATTGTCCACCAGAATATTGTAAAAAGCAAGTACACAAGAAGAACCAAGCAAAACATTGTTGATTTGGAGTTTGAAGAAATAGAATATATAAAATATATCGACAGTTCAAAACTGTAAAAGGACCAGTTAAATAGATGCTTAAAGACATCCCATAAAAACAACTGTTATTGCAAATTAGTGCAAAACAATCACCATGAGAATAAGAGGAACCTTTTATCACAAGGATGATACCAAATATAGTATTGACTGCAAAAGAGGATATTGGTCAGCTGGCATATGAAAAGAAAATTAACTGCAATACGGTAGTGTTTACAACCGTTATGTAACATAAACCTTTATATGGATCACCAACTTTTTCTATCTGTAGCCCGTCTTTAAAGAAATAACGTTAAAAAAAAGTTAGGAGAATTTGAGACAAACATGCAAGGATATCTATACCTGCACCAGAAATGAACAGCTTCGTCCCCAGACCAATTCAAAAACTGTTGGTGTTTTGGTAGCTGCGGGAGGATCTTTCCCTCCTAGATGACCTTTCTTAGATGTTGAAAAGATTCCGGAAGCAAGAGATCCATTGAACAAATGTTGAAATGTTGAAATATTGTGTAACTGCAAAGAATATTCTTATCCCCTTTTGCGGACTGGTCAAATCCTAAATGTAATATGCAAATTAAGAAGTTGGCCCCCCGGCAAATTAAAGTGGTTCTAACTACCCAAAAAGAGAAGTCGGCCCTGCCAGTGAAGAGACACCTCCTTTCAGTGCTTGCCAGTTTGTATAAATAAAGGAAGCCAGCACCTCATTTGTTCACTCACTCAACTCACTCATCTAGTGTGCAAGTATTGAAGGAAGCTGCAGTTACCAGTTGCCGGAAGAAGGAAGAGAGAGAGGCGCATTGCTTGGGAGAGGATATTCTCTAGTGTTTGGTTTATTGTCTTGCCATTGGATTGGCTATGGTTCTTTGATTATTTTCTGGTCTAGCATCATGGTAGTTTGTCTCTCATAGAGAGTTATTCTGGTACTGTACTTGGTTATTGAATCTATCTTAAAAAAGTTTTGTTGGGTTTTCTTCCCCTTGAGGGTTTCCCAAGACAAATGCTTGTGTACTCTGTGATCTTGTTTCTTTTAGTAAGATCCTTATTATGTTGTTGTTATAACTGTAATAATTACTATTGAACCTGGGATTAATAATAACAGCTTAAGCAAGAAACTTAACATGGTATCAAAGCAGGCCTAAAAGAGCATTGTCGCAGATTCAGTCTTTAGTTTTGTCGGGATTCAAAAATTAGGGTTTCTTGAATATTTGGATTTTTTGGCTGCAAACCACATTGGAATTGCGCCCTTCCTAGGCGTATCTTTTGGCACAAGAATCGAATATTTTTAGTGGACAGAACTCCCGAAAAGTCAAACCCTAGTTTGACTTGGTACCAGAAAACCAAAACCAAAACGAGAAAGTTGCAGTCCAAAATTTTGCAGGTCCAGTTTCAAGGGTCAGAAATTGGAATTTTCAAAAACTGACTATACCAGCATACTCGCCTCATTCCAATGCATCTTTTGGTGAGTTCAGTTTTCAAATCCAAGAAATTTGATTTTTCTATTATTTCTATAGACCGAAGGGCTAGGGTTTCTACTGCAAGAAAGAATGGCTACCGGTATGAGTGTAGAAGACAAGCTAAAAGGATCTGGAAACTTCAAATCTTGGAAGCATAGGTTGCAAATGATTCTAGACGAGAATGATCTCCTAGAACATGTTACAGTGGGTGTACTAGAACCAGAGGAAGGAGAGCAAAAGACCAAGCATAAGAGGAATGAAAAGAAAGCAAAGAGAATCGTGTCAGTTTAAGTAAAGGATAACTTGATCCCTCATATATCCGAACTACAGACAGCAAGGCAAATGTATGAAGCACTCAGCAGGTTATATGAAAGCAAAGACATTAGCCGGAATCTTGCCTTAAGAAATCAGCGTTGTAATGTGAAGATGGAAAACTCAGAATCTGTCTCATCCAATCTTATGAGAGTTTCTTAGATTAGAGATCAGCTTGCAGCTATTGGAGATGTCATTAGTGACAAAGAGCTTGTAATCAAAACCCTAAATGGGTTTCCAACATTTTGGATTCCTTTTGTACAAGGAGTGTGTGCAAGAAGCAAGTTACCCAAGTTTGATAAGTTATGGACAGATTGCACACAAGAAGAATCTAGACTTCCAGACCAACAAAAGAGATTAATTGTTGACGAAGAGAAATCTCTTACAATTCAAAAGAACAGAAGTTCCTTCAGGAAGAACAATAAAGAAGCTAACTCCGTAAGAGTTCCAAATAAGAAGAAAGATGTTTCAAAGATCAGATGCTACAACTGTCAAAAGTTGGGACACTTTTCCTATGACTATCCTCAAGGAAAAGGGAAAAGAAAGCATCAAGCACA
>SNQJ01S0218071.1:0-15334 GCA_010110895.2 Picea sitchensis | reverse complement strand
TGATGCACTTGTTTATGGTACATGTTTATTACAGGTTGGTCCATGGTTGATGCACTTGTTTATGGTACATATTGCTTACAGGTTGAGGTACAGGTTGATGCATGGTTCAGATTTGTTGGTACAGGTTTACAATGGTATATCTCACAGTGATAGTGTGACAGTGGTTCCATCATTCTACTTCTACTTCAGGGTGGTAGGACGGGGCAAGGACAGGTGGTTGTAGCACCTTCTGGTTGTAGCCGGAGAACATTGGGGGTTGTAGCCTCCTTCTGGTTGTAGCCAAAGAATTGGGGAGTTGGAGCTTCCCTCAGGTTGTAGCCTGAGAAACTAGGGGGTTGGAGCCTCCTTCCAGTTGCAACTGGAAAACAAAGTAAGTTGGTGCGTCCAATGAATGTAATTCTTCAAGACATATAAGAAAAAACATTCCTTGGTTTTCTCCCGATTTGGGTTTCCCCGTAAAACACTTGTGTACTGTGTATGTGTGTGATTGTTTATTTCTTACTGATCATTATTGGATAATAACTCTACATTGATATAACATTCAAAGAAAAAGGATTATAATTACGCTATTACTGATTCACCCCCCCTCTCAGTAATCCAACAGTAAATGCAAATGTAGTTAAGCTGGTGAGTTGTTTGATATCATTTTTGTATGCACCTTCATGGCATAATGTGCACATGTACTGCGTAGTAAAATGATGAAGTGTGCACATTCCAGGATACTGCGTGCAACATCTTAAGTGCGCACGATATTGAGGCCAGCGAGCCTTTGTGTATATGCTATGTTTTATAGGCTGGTGAGCTAGTTATTATAAGCTAGGATACTTATGTTTTGATTAGGCCGGAGAACCTAGATTGTGAATGCCAGTGCTCGTATTTTTTATATGTCTCATGATTAATATAAAATACATCATTGCATGCAAACCGACCATGATAAAAAAGATGGGAGACTAAACTCCACTAGTTAGGGAAAGGGTGGGGGCTAAAAGTTAAGGAAAGGTCTAATATAGGGAGCTTAAGCCAAAAATGAATATTATATTAATATTAGTATGGATAATTATTTTATCCTAAGTTCCAATGTTGGGGACAAGTGGGCCAAAGTATCTCCCAACATGACAAGTGTCAAGTTGGGGACATGCATACATATTGTTGGGACTTAGTTCATTTTCCATCATTCTTGCCATCATTCCTTCCATCACGGAGTCATCTAGTCAATCACCCATGAGAATTAACACACCATTGAGCTATCCTTCATATCTTCATGATTGTACTTGAACCTGTATCCATAGCCATTTTGTGTTGGTGTACCTGGTTAGCTTGGGAGCTGGACTGAAGAAGTGGGTTGTCAGGGCCGTGGGATATTGAAGAGGTAGGTTCTCAGGCCTGTGAGAAATTATCTGGGTGAGAGAATTGTTGAGAATTGATTTCCTGAAGGTGCTAAACTGCAACTACAGTTCTCTGAGACTTCTTGTCCGACCTGTTGCTGAAGCCCGGAAATGAAGTCGGGCAGTTGAAGGACTGTTGAGCAGAGAAGGGGCACACTTCTTGGGTGGGACAGGCATGTGGGGAATGAGGGACTATAGGTAGTTAGTTTGATTTAGCACCTGAGAAGAGTATTTCCTGTTGTCTATGAGCCTTTAGCCTGGTTAGGAATCCCTTTACTCGGGTGGAGTTTAGTCCTAGCTCAGAGGTGACTCACTGTTGAGAGTGATGAATAGTGTGGTCTAAGGTTGGGAGGTTCATGGAAGGTCTGCACACAGTTGGTGACATTCTTACCAAGATAAGTGCCAATGTGTGATAAATTTACATGTTACATTGTTATTTACGTGTTTATTTTTATGGGTTATCATATGTGCGGTTATAACTGTGTTTATTTTTATGGGTATTTCTTGTATATGTTTCATATATATGTTACTATTATTTAGATGTGAATGTATTTACATATGTATTTGTATGTTTACATTTTATATATAATGATTCCGCAAGAGTTCGATGCATATATATTTTAATTGCATGCAGTTCGAAAAATTTATGTGGCATAGCTCAGTTGGATACTAGGTATGTTACATTATGTTCCACAGAGAGAACGTAATGGTTCTCTCGTGTAGTGTGGCCTGACTTGGGTGGCTAGGGTTGTTACAATCTTCCTCTCTTTCTTATGTTGACTCTCTTTTCCCACTTGTGAGATGCAACAAGCCTCCTTCACCTCTCTGTAACAAGTCTCCTCTTGTTACCAATGCCAATCATCATGTTGGTATTCTCTTGGTTCTCTACAATAGAACCCCTCTTTTGAGCATTCCTTCTCTTCAACTTCCTAAGCTTTTTGTTGCTACATCTTCAATTGCTCACTTTCCTCTAAGAACTTATGTTGTTCTCTCTCTCAACAATCTACTTTGATGACTTTTCCACATGCATTACTCTGCTTTAGTCTTCTCCCTCCTACAACTTCCTTGTTGTATCATGTTGCTATGACTTGCATTAAGAATACATTTTAGACCAATTTAACTTACCAAATTTTACCTGTGAGATATTTTCCATGATATCCTTCCTCCATTTGGCTAGAAATTTATTGTCTCTGTAACTCTGCAATTTCCTGTCAAAGAGAATTCCTTAGCTCTGATACCACTTGATGTAGGACCTCCCGTCCTAAAAACCCTTTTATGCAACTTTTTGTTGTAATTTCAATGTAAACCCCGAAATAGGGGTGCCAAGGATTATCAAAAGTTCTTCTTATTTGATCACTAATAGGATCGAATTATGTCTACTGTGTTGTTACGAGGGAAAACTCTCTACGGCCAAGGGTAAACCACAACAGATAGGAATGACTGCAGAAATCAACTCAATTCCAACATATGCTCTATAAATTAATGTGCAAGATAAGAAAGAGGCCTACCTCGATCCAACGTTTGATGATATTCCACCGTTAAGCACTTTGACCCAAAGCTTTATACTTGCAAGAAGTTCTCAACAAACAAACAGAGCAAGTACATAGTGATAATATAAAAGGGTTAACACATTATATAACATAATCCATTAATAAACATTACAAACACGCCCATGGATAATAATCATATATTTGCAAGATGCCAATAGGATGGGAAATGAGTATTTATATTAATAATTAATGAAAAGAAGTGACAACATTACAAACTTCCGTGTCGGTACGGTTTGAAACCAAGAAACCAATTTCCTTCCAACTGGGTCTCCACCACTTCAATCCTCCACCAAAGGCAAGCTCATAGTAAAGAGGCAATGAGGTCCTCTCAATAATAGGGAAAGAGCTTGGGGGCTGAACACTATGTTCAAACTTGAGGGACAAAGGGATGCAGACTCAATATGAAGTAATTTCTCCAAAGTAAATTTGCTCTTAAAGTTGAATGCTTTCTCCTTCTTTTCCATAGCTCAAAATTGTGCTTTTATAGCCTTCAGAATGCAACTGAAGGGTTGAGTTGGAACGTTTCTAGTATGTGGAAGGGCAAGGATTAGAGATCTTCTGTCGTGACATGGAAATCTGACCTCATTTTGTATTTTATGGCACAAATCCAGATATATGCGGGCTGTAGTGGAGCAACCTACGTATACGCATATTGCATAACTGATAAGGAGCATATATGTGGAAAAATGTATATTTTTAGCTCTGGATTCATCAAAAAAGGATGACAAGTCTACATAGGGAAATGGAAAAAGGCCCTCTGTGTAAGATAGCAATGGTGAGGAAAATCCTACTATAACAGATGCCCCCTAATGTATGAGGTCAGAGGAGTATCTGCAATGGACGAAATACATTATAAATAACCCAGAAGTGGAGTGGTAGAGAACCAGTTGGACGAACTCAATTGCTCATTACATTATGTACTGACTTTGCATACATGACTGCCAAGAATACAATGCAGATCCATGTGTAAATATACCAACCAAGTGTTCATGACCATGAATAGGAAAATATAAATACGGTTACATGAAAAAAGTTTTCATAGTCACGAACAAGGCCCAGTGAAACAAGTCTCAAAATCAATCTGAAGATATTTGTATACCATGAAGTACAAACTAATCTCCCATGATCATTGATGTCAAATAGGTGTTGGTCCAATGAAAAGGAAGCAACAGCTCAGAAAAGCTGCGACTACATAGTGATGTCTTCAAGTCTTATACACAATCTGCCAAGGTGCAAGTCTACATCAAGTGAATAAATGAGTTGAGGTCGAACACGATGAGACGTCATTTGATTACCGGTCATTGAGGTATACCGTTAACAAATGCGAGACAACCTACCAATAATGAAAGTAGGTATCAAGGCATCGAGTACATTTCTACAAGTGCGAATAAAGGAGTCGAGGTCAACCACTTGAGAAATCCATTGATCAGGAGACATTGATGTATTCCCATCTATCAATGGCGAGAGAGCCTACCACTAATGACTACAAGCCTCAAGGCACTGACAAAACTCTAGGTCCCAAGTCTAGAATAAATGAGTTGAAGTCGATGGAAAGAGACCCACTGAAAGGAGAGAATTAAGGCATCTCTCATCAATCAGCGTGAGGAACAAAGCAGGAACTTCATGATTTGGTGGAGATCGGATGAAGAACATGTTCACGAACCAATGACCCTGTGCGTCTTTCGCGTGTGCCAAATGCAAGTGGTACATGAAAAATACCCTTTGAATAGCAGGCAATGATGAAAACTACTGACAAAGGCAAGGAAACCACCAATAAGGCTAATGGCATCCAAGAAACTGCACGAATCCCAAAGTGTGAATAGATTGTCTTGCTGTTGAACACAAGGGAAACCACCCAGTCAACAACCAATGATAAAATGTCGATTGTTGGGTTCAGGGTGACCTACCAATGATGAAAGTAGGGCCAGGGTGCATGATAAGACCATAGTATCATGTAATTCTGAGACAAACTGAGGGTATGGCCGACATGCAAAGTCAGGATTTCTAAGGAGTGGTGGACACAGGTTGATAGACTTGCTTTGAACAAGAGCATGAGACATATGGTAGACTACGACATCATAGACTCAATGATGTGACTATTAGATGCATGAGGCATCAATAATGTTCTCTATAGGGACTGGAAGAGTAACCAGTTGGTAGAGAAAACTCTATAACGAGATCAGCTTCCTAAGGCCATGCTAAACCCAAAATTATGATGACGCAATGACTCAATAACTTTGTGCTATGTTCAAAGGAGACAAGACTACTACCAATTACAATATATTACTCCCTTCCCACCCGTCTTTTTTTGTTTTTTCATAACAAATGAATGCTATGATACAGAGGAGGGAACGAGTGTCACAAGTAAGCAAAACTAGTTCCAGCAGTGGAACCTACCTATGCTCAATGTAGGGGAATGCATGCGGGAGATGGAAACTCGGGGTGATGTTCCCTCCAAGGTATAGGGTGTCAAATTGCGAAGGATATAAACAAGGCTCTACTTGGTTGAGGATGCAAAAAATGCTTAGGCAATGGTTTATAACGCAAAGCGAGAATCGACTAAAGGCTCAATACTACAAGTGAGGAAATGAGATGCAATCACAACTTAACACCAAAAAATGTCCTTTTTTATGTCTTATAGTCTACTTGGTGTAAAAAAGGGGTAAACTTGTGCCAAATAGACGTCTTTTCGAATCCAATTTACAAGTGTAAAAAAGACAAGTTCACTCGGCAATCTTTTCTATTTTTGATAACAAGTCGAAAAAGAGCTTAACTAAGACTCATGACCTTTCAAATCCAATTTTAACGAGTGTGAAAGGGACAAATCACTTGGCGATCTTTTCAATTTTTTATACGAGTCAGAAAAGAGCTTAACCAAGACTCATTTTTGGGAGTCTGTAGGTAATAAGGTTGTGAGTGTATGAATGAGAACTAAGGCTCATCATAATAGTCATGCATCAATTTATAATGGACTCCCATTCCTAAGGAAAAAACTCATCATGGGCACCAAATGATAAAGAGGATCTAACTAGGGTACCCATGTTTGGTAAGTCTCTACCATTTATTAATGACGCTATTTATAGTAGATGGAGGGTAATGCGTCGCAATAAATGGGTTCGTACCTAGGGCCTAAAAAGCGGTATTCGAAGGATAATGTGAAATGAACAATGGAATAAATACCTATCCTATATGCTAGGTTTGTGAAAATACCTTCCCGAGAAGACGAACAACCAATCCTGACATTGAAATCCGCAAGAAAACTGAGTCAAAACTACAAAAACCAGCGTAAAACAATTCTTGAATTAGTCCTTTAGGTAAAATATAGCATGAAACTATATCAAATGGGTAAAAATAACTTATAAATAGTAATAAAATCACAAATTACTGTATCATTTTGATTTTTATCCAAATAGTGAAATTTGGACTAAAATACCTCTAGAATTCAAACGACGATTGTGGGAGCATTAGGCAGCGGAATCATGAATAGTCTGGATCAAGTAACTCTCCATATCATCCTCTTCAAATTCAGTGGTTTCCAATTTTGAATTAGGTTTTATTTTATTAGTTATTGAGGGCCTAACTTGGTCTTTTCAGTATATGCGGGTTTCACTAGAAAGGTCGCATGTACGACTAGGTATATACCCATGTGTTAACTACAGGGTGCGTATATCAGGATCTACCCACGACTGTCTGTAGGAAAAGCTGCGTATAGGTACAAAAATGGTCAAAAAAAGTATTCTAACTCAAAAAATGGTTTATTTTTTGCAGGATGGTGTTGGAATGGAGAGAGCGAGAGCATGAGGAGGTAGATACAGCTGTGGATCGGGATCCGATGGCTCAAGTGTCTTTAAAAATATGTGGTTTATACAAGTTTTGGGCTCTCAAAGGAATGAGGGCCCAAGTTAGGTTGTTGGAAATGATGGTGGGCTATTGGGATCCTGATAGTGAGAGATTTATCCTTGATGGACAACCATTGAGGATCAAAGTAGAGGACATCTACTTCTTGAATGGTCTTTCACGTTGAGGAGAGGTTGTGAACCTCAAGTCACATGGAGTAGGGAGTGGGATGAAGATCGAGGAGTATATCCAAGCCCACTGTGTAGCAGGGACTCCCATGGTGGGAAGTCAAGTCCCCATCCAAGCAATCCGTAATCCCAGTTTGAAGATCATTGTGCTTATTCTTACTAGGATCATAGGATCGACCTCGTTGCACTAAGCATTGAGACCAATTATGTTCTACGCAGTGGAGTGTGCGAGACCCATTTTCTATAATTGGTGTACCTCACTGTTGACCAATATGAAAGGTCAGCTAATAGAGTGCAAGCAGGGGGGGAAGCAAAACTTCAGGTTTGCCTCTATTCTTTGCAGCTTCCTTTTCGAGCAGGTTCCAGGTCTGGGACCTAGAGTGGAGATCCTTCCTAGGGGACCACGTGATCCAGCTATGGTGCGGTGGATCGAGGTCATGATATGGAAGGGGGGAGGTAGGGTGTCGACACCCTACAACGATGATTTTTTCTTCTGGTGGTGGAGATATATAATTTCTCTGGACAACTATCCCTATGCGAGGATTGATTTTAGAGAGGACTGAGATATGCTGCTTCCACCAGGGGCCACCTATGGCACCATAGGTAAAAGTTTTTACATATTTCATTTTTTGTATTTTTCAATTTAAGGAAACAAAATGTTTTTGTATGGTGATTTAAATATTAACTATATACTTGTGTAAACGCAGATGTAGGTCCGCAATGACCAAAGGGATTCCTATGACATAAACGGAGGAACCAGGGAGATGAGGTGGCGGGAGGAGAGGTGGAGAGAGTCCTACATAACGTACAGGGTAAACTGTCTCTTCTGACACAGAGGATTCCTATAGTTCAGGTGGAGGATCTACCTGAAGCCATGCAACGGTAGGTTGTTGGTGTACCGAGAGCGTGGGTACAACTCTTTTGGCGTCTTGCAAACACCGTGGTTTTCTACCATGACACACATCCGGCACCATAGGCATAGATGTCGTGGGATATGTATATTCGATGTATATGTATTTTGAGGGTTTTATCCGTAATTTTGTAATATAAACACCATATTTTTGAAATATATAAAAGGGATCTTCGACTTATATCTTACAATGTGTACATTGATTTAATGGTTTTATTTTCTTTTGTTAATGTGACAAATGTCAATCTAAAACATAATTAGCGTAGGCTTCTGATACATGATTAGAACTCCTAGGAATGTGAAAATATGTAATAAAATCAAATTGTTGTTCTAAAAGACGTACCCGTAGGAATCGACAGAGTAACATAGGATCACGCATGCGGTAATGACCGTTCAACTGACGTACTACTAACTGAGAATCCAGACGAACTTCTAAAGAGAGAATACCATGTGAGATAACATCACACAAAAGTTCTATGACGATGCTATATTCGACCACATTATTCGTGGATGGCGCTAGGCACACACCACCTGAAGACACCAGCAGACCCTCAGGTGAGTAAACCACCCAAGCGACGGAAGCCAAGTTCCATGTATGACGAATGGCCCTGTCTGCAAATCCTAGGTAGATCGAAGACTCCGTTGACATCTGCCAACAAAACGGAAAGCTCGATAAGAAAACCAAAGACAAAAAGAAAAAAGAGATGTATACACACTAAATTTACACTAGTATACACAGATTTTTTCCTAAGCCTGGGGCTCAAGCGTAGTATATTTTCAAGTAGGGCCCATGTCTGGGCTTGACCAACTTATTCCCTTCATAATCTTCCAATTCATAGGCTCATTTTTCTAGAACACGTGCCACGATATAAGGACCATGCCACATGGGTTTAAACTTGCCTATCCCTAGCGGTTCTTTTACTTGGTCATATAAGAGAACCAAGTCACCCTTAGCATACAATCGGGGACAAACATACTTGTCGTACTAGACCTTGACACATTTCGTGTTTGCCTTGATAGTCGTAAGGGCATCCCGACGTTTCTCGTCGAGACTCTCTAGGTGCACAAGGCATTGCTCTAAATCTGAAGTGTTAGGTAGGAGCTTGACTGCCAACTTGAGAGAATGGATTTTGCATTCAATGGGAAATATCGACTCCACACCATGCACTAATTGAAAAGGGGAGAAAAAGGTGGCAGTCTTGACCGAGGTTCGGTATGCCCAAAGCACGGGATATAGCATGATGTGCCAATCTGAATTACTTCGACTGACAATTTTTTGCAAGATGGTCTTGAAAGACTTGTTGATGGCCTCTACTTGCCCATTTTCCTGGGGGTAATAAGGAGATGAATGACCATGTTTAAACCCCAACTTAAATGCTAGTTCTACCATCATTTCATTCTGAAAGTGACTACCATGATCAGTGACAATCTCACTTGGGATACCGAACCGAGCGATAATTTGGTTGAACAAGAAGAAGGCTACAGTATTCTCATCGGATTTCACAGTAGGCATGGCTTCGACCCACTTGGTAAAGTAGTCGATAGCCACGATAATGTGTTGATGCCCCCAAGTTGAAGTTGGGTTGCAATCAATGAAATCAACTCCCCACTTGGTGAAGGGACCGACGATAATGACTGGGTGAAGAGGGGTCGGGTGCAAGCGCATTTTCCAAGTGAACAACTGGTAGGGGTGACACTTCTTAACCACTTCAACACAATCTTTAAAGATAGTGGGAAAAAAATAACTGACTCGCAGGATTTTTTGGGCTGTTGCAAGCCCGGATAGGTGACTACCACAAGCACCTTTGTGGAAATCATTTAGGACCAACTCTTCTTCTTTGTGAGTTAAGCAACATCGTAAGATACTATCTATTCCTCGATGATACAAAGTGTCACCAACGATGGTATACTTTTTGGCTTGGTATCTAACACACCATCAATCATCTTGCGAGAGATGCTGAGCGAACTTCAAGGTTTGAAGATATAATAGGATGTCTCCATATTTTGGTCGAACGACGAGACAAGGAAAATGTGTTCATTCATGAACAAATCAACATGGATAACATCCTCATCTAATCGTGGAAAATTGGATATTAACTCTGCAAAAGCTAGTGATTTCTTGGACTTGGCTGAAGCAAAGTTGAGATCAAATTCTTGAAGGATGATGATCCATTTATTATATTTCCCACCTATGATACACTTGGTGAGGATGTATTGAAATAGATTGACATCAACAACCACAGTAGTTTTGCAAAGCAATATAAAGTGACGTAAACGTTGGACTACATGAATGACAGCCAAAGCTAGTTTTTCAACGTGAGAGTAATTAAGCTCAGGACCGACTAAATTTAAACTAAGATAGTAGATGACATGCTCATGGAGCTCATAATCCTCCTGAACTAAAACCATACCAATCGTCTCTGCAGACGCGATGATATACAGTAAGTAATCTCTACTGTAATCAAGAGATTTTAGTAGAGGGGTTGATACCAAGGCTTTCTTCAAAGCATTGAAAGACTCTTGGGATCGCTCATCCCATATAAAAGGGGTGTCTTTCTTCAATAGGTGGATGAAACCCTTAGTGATATTGGCATAATTCACTATAAACCGACGTAGAAAGTTATCTTTCCCCTGTAAACCTTGAAGTTGTCTAACTGTGCGTGGGGGAGGCAATTGAAGTATTGCCTCAACCTTAAGAGGATCTACTATGATCCTAGTCTTAGAAACTAAGAATCCTAAGAGATGACCAAAATTAACTCAAAAGATTCATTTGTGAGGGTTTAGATGGATTATGTAATAACGACATCTTTCAAAAATGAGTCGAAGGTGAAAAACATGATCCACCCTCTTGCGAGAGTGAGCAACAATATCATCAAGGTAGGCTTCGACTATATGCTTGAGATCATGAAAAGCAAAAGTCATGGTGCGTTGGAAGGTTTCTCTGGCATTTTTAAGGCCGAGAGGAATTTTCCGATATGCAAAATTACCCCAAGGACATATAAATGTCGTCTTGTGTTGGTCCTCAGGTTTGATCTGGATTTGGTTATATCCTGAAAAACTGTCCATAAAAGAAAATATTTCGCTTCCTGCACACTCATCGAGAATATGATCAATGAAAGGTGTGGGGAAGTTATCTTTAGGACAAGCCTTGTTCAGGTCACGAAAGTCCATACACACACTGATGGTTCCTTTCTTTTTATTCACAGGAACGGGGTTGGATACCCATTCGATCAAGGGAACCGAGTAGATGAAGCCAGCATTGAGTAGCTTCTCCACCTCTTCCTTAATGGCAGGGGCCTTCCTAGGATTAATATCTCTAAGATGTTGTCAAACAGGTTTATCATCTGGGTAAGTCCTAATCTCATGTTTGACAATACGAGGGTCGATCCCTGGCATTTCTTCATATGACCAAGTGAATACATCTCATAATTCTTTAAAGAGATTGGTGTAGATAAGAATTTCTTCTGGCGAACAATACACACCTATATTTACATTCTCAATTTTGCCAGGGGTATGAGAGATATCGATCAATATGGTAGGAGAAATACTCACCATATTTCCTTCGGCATAAATACCATGCGTATCAAGTGGAACTACGACGTGCCCGACTATCTCACTCAAGGTAGACTGAAAGTCATCTTTCTCGATTCTTTCAAGGGTTGGGAGAAAATAGGCTCGATGATGCATATCATCCCAAGGTATCTCGGAACCATTCATGGATTCGAGGATGGCTTCATCCAAAGGAAAAGCCTCATCTATGCAATCATGTGAGCAAGACAATGAGGTGGCCCATACAAATCTGAGAACATGATCCTCCCCGTCCGTCTGCAAGGTAACAGGATCAGGATCGACAGAAGAGTCAAGAACAACTTGGTATGCAATCTCCATTGTCGATAGTGGCATAGCCATGCCAGCATGCGACTAACCTTCACTCGACGAAGTCAGAGAAGGTAGGGTCCATGGATCACTAAGATATAAGTGCAGAAAAGAATGGACCACCCGGTTAAAGCAGGCTTACTAGACATGGCGTAAATGTGGTGAATCGGTGTCGAGAAGTCGAAAGTACCCATGAGGGAGGAATACATTTCGACACCGATATTCTCAGTTTCCAGCTGAGAATTGTTGATCACGGGGATCGACGGTCCAATAGATGCGTTAGGGCTAGAGTATGCAAAGGATAACTAGTTGATTGTCATGATCTCCCCTTGATGAGGGAAACAAAGTGTATGGAAAACGGACGATACGACAGTGACCATAACATAGGTCCAATTGCGACCCAACAACAGGTTATAATTGAGAGGTGCATCCACTACCTCTACTTCCACCTCTACCATCTTCCCACCTAACTGGACCAGAAAGGCAGGTAGAATACCGTGAGGGTGGAAGGAATGACCATCAAATGAAGTCAACATGTTCAATGACTTTGAAAGGGTCAAAGAACCGATATCCCTCCAACCGAATAGGGAAATCATGCAAGTGGTAGCACCTTCATAAATGACTACTCGTTTGATAATATACTTGGCATACTCCACGTGGATTTGGAAAACCACATGGTAGGGTAAGCAAGGCTTCACGTATGTGACATCAAACTTGATAACTTTCAAGCCACTAGGTTCTAGATATCCTAAGGCAGAGAGTAAGGAATTCCTCTATGATGGACACATCTAGAGTACCTCCAAAGCCGACATCACATAAGGGGTCTGGCCCAGATCCTCAACAATAGAGTAGTTCTGGGAAGCTCTAGTATTAGGGTTGTGGGTAGAGCACTTAAGCACTCCTTTCGGAATACGAGGCAATGGCTCTGGTTTCTCAATCTGTAGGTTCATCTCCGGAGGGGGAGGAGGAGCTTCTAGACTGGTACTAACTTTTGAAGAGCTATAATCTTGAGAATGGGTGGCTATATCGATTTTCGTGTTGACCATGTTGATACAAATACTGTCACCATCTTGCGATGGTGGGTTTTGACTCCCACCGATCCCATTTCCGGCATTTGCAAAGCTTGAGGCTAAGTGCTAGTTGTGTGGGAATGGGTTCGTCAGCACAACGAGCAGTAGATTTAAGAGCCTCGTAGCTTATGTGAGTTTGGGGCATAAATGTGTAAGGTGGTCCTCGATTCAAAGTTTACAAGGAAACTTCACCTTATGTTTCTCTTTCTTTCCCTCTCCAGTATTATCATTCTGCTTCCCATTATTATTTTTGTCCTTGGGTTTGTTATTCTTCCTACCCTTTCGATTATTTCGACCCTTCCTTTTATTCCCATATGGTTTTTGGTCACCAGTTGGGTTTTTCGACGACTGCATAGAATGTACATCATCCGACTGGATGGGTTTGGAGGAGCCAGAGGAAGCTGATCCTCCGACAGACTTCATTTCCAAGTCTATGGACTTTACATTGGTGGACCCAACAATGCCATCAGCATGAGGTCCAATTTTTTTCCTAGGATCATAATTTGACGGCGGTGCATTGAGAAGAAGGTGGTATAACATTCCAGACTAAGCATATATTAAATCTAACTGTTGGGCTATATAAATAGCTTTTTCTTCATTGGAAACCCCAGAAGTAGCAACGTCCATTGAGATAGGAGGATGCAAAGACTTTAGGAACCATTCTAGGAGAAAGTTCAGTGGTATAGGTGTCTTAACCAACCGCTCCCATCTACGCCATTCCTAGCTATGATCTGAGATATGAGTGGCCGTGTCATGTCGTAAAGTCGAGAAAAGCTTGAGGCCAACATAATAATGAATGGGAAATTGAAAGTGGTTGAGAAATACCATGACTAACTGGTTAAACAACCCATATGTCCCCTGAGGTAGCTTAATATACAACTGTGAAGCAACTCCAATGAGAGTACGTTGAAACAGTCTCAATCTAATAGAATCGTGGTTCAGGGAATTCGAGGAGCACCAAAGGTCAAAGGTATTGACATGTTCACTGGGGTCCTCTGTATTCTTACCTTCAAACTTTGGAATCTATGAAGGAATTTTGGTGGGGATGGGGGGCCATGTGGGATCGTGACTCACTGGGTCATTCATTAACTTAGACAAGTCTGACAGATTAAGCGTGGCTAGAAAAGGGAGATGGGATTGCGACATCTGTCCCCATCCTCTCACGGAAGATTGTGTGTTGGGAACCACATTCCATCTAGGATTCTGAGTACCAAATCCCTGTCCAGAATTATAAGGCCCTCCTTCGGGCTGATTCATATAGGGTGGGTTGGGCATCATTCTAGTAGGAATGTTTTGATAAGGATTGTGAAAATTTCCCCCATCTGGATTAGATCTAGGCTGGGGGTTTTGAAAACTTCCCCAACTAGATTAGATCTAGGTTGGGGGGTGCCCAAAGTGTAAGACTAACCTCCTCTAGGTGGGAACCCGGAGGATTGAAGTGGATTCGTCATGGCAAAGGTATTGGTCTGAATCAGCATCGAGGAGATAGGGAAATAGGGTAGAACTTGTCCACCAGTTGGGTTGTTCCATCCAGCCATAGAAGGATTAGACCCAGGATTAGAAAAAGGGACACTTCCTACATTAGGATTCATTTGGGGAATGTGAGAACCACCAAATGGGAAGGGAGTGTAAGGAGGTTTAGTGCCCCCGAGTCCAAAGCTAGCGTTAGGGCCAACAGTTAGGATGGCAGTTGAAAACTGCGACGTAAATTTAGGCATACCATACAAAAGTGGGCTAGAAGCCATAGGGATGGACTGAACATTATAACTCGGCGAGTGACCAAAACCCCCAAAAGGATTTGAGGAAAGAGATGAAGCATTAACTACAGGCTAAGCCATAGTACCGGTATAAGCCTCTGATCCTACAACTGTAGTGCTTGTAGGAGTCGAAGGGGTGCCATTAACTATAGTGGGAATGGGAGTCGAAGAACTCGCAATGTTCTGAATACTAGACTCAGTACTCATCCTTGTGGAACCACAAGTTTGAAAGGTGGATGTGTGTATACCATGTCTAATAACTCTACACCTGTTAGAAGGAAAGAAATAAAAAACTGGTGGTAATTTCAACAACCGATGGGACTGACGAGGAAGCTTGTCCAACTCCACGATGAATTATGACTGTAAAAAATAAAAAATATATGCTAGGGCTAATTGGTAGTCAAAGAGCATACCAAAAAGTCTAACAACCAATATGCATGCAAACAAGCTAAAGTGGCTAAGTGGCCTCCCTTTCTAAAGAAGGTATGTCTCATCTAGGAAAATATCCTAGATGGATAGTGCTTTTCATGTCATTTCCAGTGGTATGTGGAACATCACATAATTCCTCACGGTTAGAGAGTTATGGCCATGAGAATTTGGGGACCCCAGGTTTGGGTAATGAACCCAAGTTTGTTTGATGGGTCACAGTATGTGTTATGATACATTTTCAGATAATACTATTCTATATGGATAGTACATGTCATGCCATTTCTGGTGGTATGTAGAACGTCACATAACTTCTCACGGTTTGAGAGTTATGG
>SNQJ01S0218070.1:0-10612 GCA_010110895.2 Picea sitchensis | reverse complement strand
TGGCTGGAATATTCTTAGTAGTCACACAAAATAAATGGCTGTGATTTCAATCATTAACTTCCTAGCTATTATAAAGACATCGGTTTATGTGTTTACTTTTTTACATTTACCTAATCATATTTAAAAATTACTTTGATAGCTAATTGATTGCCATGTAAGTGATTAACATAAATTAAAATACTAACACCAGATAAATGAAGCCCAACAGTTTATTTGTTAATAGATAATAAAATTTAATGTATTCTTTTAAAGATTCATTTCATCTTCTCAACCTTTTGGCGTTCACCAACAACTATTTTGCTGCTGTGCTACTTAATCTCCTTGTTAAACATATATTTCTCGTCTCCAACATATATTTCCCATTAGAGAGTGACTACACTACCAAACAACCCTTCTTAATATGTTAAATTAAAATATGCCAATACTTTCACAATTAAAAAACATTTTTTTAAATGTTTAAAATAAATAAATTATTTACAACTATTTAAATTAAAATAGGATAAAAAACTTGCAATATTTTCACAATTTAAAAAAAAATAAAAAAATTAAATATTTAAAATAAATAAATTGTTTACCACTTTTTAAACATTTGTAAGAAAGTTATTTTATTCTATTGAAAAATATATATTATTATAAATGATTTTGGAAATGTCAAAGTATGGAAAAAATGTCTTTCCAAAAAGCGACTCTCAAATATGTTGAAAAGAAACTTGATAATTATGGTTATAGAAAACAAAGGAACAAACTTAAATATCTTGAAAACAAACCTAATGAATAGGTCACAAAGAAACCTAATGAATAGGTCCAAAAGAAACCTAATAAATATGGTTCTAGAAAACATGTTTTATAGAAAATTTCACGAAAACTCTAACTATAGATATCCTGTTAGATATAATAAAATGCTAATGAAAGCACATGAAAACATGAAATAAATAAATAATCAATTGCACTCAAAGATAATTGCAACCTAGCCAAATTCTCATAAATTAGATAAGATTTCAAGCAAGTTTAAATTGCGAAGATTGATATTTTTTTTTGCAATTTTTGAATAATTATTCATGGTTTGTGAATGGTAAACAAGGTAAAATGTTGATCCTAATTATGAGGCTTAACACATCAAGTGAGGCCCTATGATATTAACAATATAGCTGGTCAGGGGTTTGACCTTGAGACCTCTTGCATTATAATCACACAGCACTCATCCACTCAAAATTTTATGAAAAAGATATGTCATGAAAATAACTATCTTTTTTCTTCATCAAAATATAACAATGTTGTTGGTCAGGGACATGACCTCAAACCTCTTGCATTATAATCACACACTCATCCACTCTAACTAATCCATCAAAATTTTATAAAAAAAATATATCATTTTTCTTCATCAAAATCTTGAATGAATGGATGATATATATATATATATATATAAATTACAATCCCAAACCCTTGAAACAACCATTAATAAAAGTCAATCTTTTGAAATCAGAGAGAAAAACCATTTTTATCGAAGGTAAAATTACTAAACCTTTCCTGAATGAGAGAGAGTTCAAAGATTATTGTACTATTATTTTGTTTTGCAGTATGATTTTATTTCAGGATTCTCACTCTGCTACATATGCTAATATGCGTCAACCATATCGAATTCTTTGTATAGAAAAGGAAAGTACAATTTCTAATGACATCTACTGCATACTAGCCAAGCAGAGCACTCTCTGCAGTAGTAACTCGGCAAACAAAAATCAAATGAGTAGACAATGCATCTACCATATAACGTTGACAGAATGGAAGGTGTAGGGGAATGCTATTCAATATATTTAAGATCCATGATCTTCTTGAAGCTCATGTTTTCATGTAACTCCAGAGGCTCATGCAATGAATGACCTCTTCCTGCATCTTCAATATATTTATTGTTAAATATAATGTAACCTAAACAGTCTGACTGTACATGTCCAAATATCCTGGCCAGCTGTACTTTCATTTCTTTATTTGCTTGAGCCTATTTAGCTCAACTCTTTTCCCTTTTCTCAATGTACTCTTTTCTGATATACTCAATCTACTGAATATGATTTCAACTCTTTCTTTGTATTCTCTGCTTCTCATTTTATCATGGTATCATAGCTTCAGACAAAATCCTCTTCACACAGTCTGGAGAGAAACCCGACCCTAAGGAGCATAGAGCTTACACTGTGAACGACAACACAGGATGGAGATTCTTAAAAAATCCTAGAGAGAAATCCGCAGTTCGCCATACGCTCAAAAGATCATTGCAGAAAAAAAAACAGGAGGAAGCAGAGCACAATACGCTCAAAAGTTTGAGGAAATAGAGCTGCAAAAGGCAATGAATCGTGAAATTTGTAAAAGCTTGAGGAAACAAAGCTGCAAAAGAGAAAAAATTCATAAGTTCTTTAAAGAATTCATGAAATTCCATCTTACGGAAAGAATTATGCAAAGAGCACCAAAGGACAAGCCAAAGCAACAAAGGACAAACATAATAGTCGTAAGATCGGCCCTGCGAACAGATCTGAGCCATTGATCGAGTTCAAAAAGTATGAGGAGCGCGTAGAAAAGGAAAAATATTTTTGTTCATCAGATTTAGCACAGAGGACCGATAACCGTCAGATCCGGGAGAAAGTGCACGAGGCCTAGTCCTCTAGAGTGCACAGGGGAAAATCCGACTTGCAAATTTGCGAAATCTTGAAATCGTTGGGACTGTCCATCAAGGAGGACACGTGGCGAGTTCTTGGAATTTCGCTGACTCGTAGGGAGTAAAGGTCAGAGATCATACCGGTGAGAATTCATGAATCGTGAAATCCCGACTCCGTCTGATTCGTTGGATCGAGAAAGATCGTGAGTCGTCGATCTGACGTGATCAGGAAATCAGGAATTGGAAGGACAGAGGTGCGCCATCCTCCAAGGTCACGAAGCGCGAAACCTCGACTCGATCGCAACTGTCGATCAAAGATAGGCCTAGACCGTCGATATAGTGTCATCGACATTTCAAGGATTGGGAGAACAGAGGTGGAATTCGTTCGACTTCACGAAACATGAAATCCCGACGAAATATGGACTGTTAGATCCAGAGGAGTGTGAACCATTGATTTGGGAGGCTCCAAAATTTCGGCATTTCAGAGTTTGGGATTTGGATAACATCGTGACGAGAGTTCAAAGGTCATGAAATACAGATTTGTGAAATCCCGAAAGGATCTGGACCGTAAGATCATAGGAGGATCTGGACCATCGATTCGCAATAGAGGATAGATCATAGTTTTGGATTTCGGGATTCCAAGGAGGAAAGGTTGGAGTTGCATCGCAACTTTTCTAACCATGAAATCCCAAAAAGTGGACCATGGTCATAGCACTGTGGTTGTGTGGAGCAAGGATATGAGAGGAGTTGAGGGCTCATTAAGCCCCTTTCAGATTTCGGGAGTTGGAGACTCAGGAGTGGCTCACACACCTATACTCTTGAGGTCGCGAAATGCGATGCGCTCTTTGTGAGCTAATATAGTGGTCATGGGTAGTGGTCACATGAGGAAGGAGCTCGTGGTCAATTCTTATTCGCGTAGGGCTGAGTTTGCATTTGGACCGATTCCTCCATTACAATTTCTACAATTGAAAAATAACAAAGCTTAGAGCCCTAAATCAATAGATCTTTTGCTCGGATAGTCAGATCCAGCCAGATCGAAGTCAAATAAGTAGTCTACACCACGTATTTCAGTCTATAATCACTTTAAGAAATTCAAAGACCCGATTTTCGCAAAGGAAACAGGTAAACACAAAATTTTCTATCAAATCTTTTTCTGTTGTGTTAAATTTTTTTAAAGATGGCCACGTCTAACAATTTAGGACTAACTCAAGGACTGATTCTTCTTGGAAAGAATTATGATTTTTGGTCTCTTCAAATGATATCCTTCTTACAAGCACAAGAGTGCTGGGATCCAGTGGATCTTGGATATGTGGAACCAAATCCTATAGAACTTGCTCCCATGACCAACCAATAGAGAACTGCTTAGCCAACACAGAGGAACAAAGAGAATAAAGTCAAATTCTGGATTCAAAATTCAGTGGATGACTCAATTTTCTCAAAAATCATAGGCACTGTTACTTCAAAACAGGCCTAGGACATCCTTAAATCAGCCTACCAAGGAAATGACAAGGTCAAAATAGTCAAACTGCAGACCTTGAGGATGCAATTCAAGACTTTAAGAATGACATACTCTGAAAATCTTGATTAGTTTATGACCAGAGTCATGGAAATCATGACCCAGATCAGATTGATTGGTGAAGCCATCCCTAATCAACGCACTGTTGAGAAAGTCCTCATAAGTTTACCAAAGAAATTCGAAATGGTCGTTACAACAATCCTTGAATCCAAGGATATATCACATTTTTCAATAGATGAACTAATTGGTTCCCTGTTGACACACGAGATCAGACTGCATCTCACAGATGATTCAATCACAAATGCCTTCAAAACTCAATTCTCTTTCAGCAGAGGGAGAGGTAGAGGAAGAGGCAGAAGTCACCAAGGAAGAGGGAGCAGTCCAAGTAACCCTCACTCAATTGGAGGTCACAAACAATAGAACTTGAATCAATCTTTCCAAGGTCACAGACAACAGAACCATAATTAGAATTGCCATCCTCAAAGAGGCAGAGGGAGAAGATCAAATGATAAATCAATTATACAATGCTATTACTGCAAGAACTTTGGACACTATGAATCTGAATGTTGGAAGAAGCAAGCAAATCAACTCTTAGGCAGAGCACATGTCTCAAATCATACAGGAGAAACCTCAGAAGCTATGTTTCTCTCATGTCACAAGACTGAAGAACAACATAAATATCTCTGGTTGTTGGACAGTGGATGCAACAATCTCATGACAGGTAACAAAGATTTGCTTTCATTCATTGATTCTTCAATTTCCTCTAATATTACACTTGGAAATGATTCTTTAGTCAAATTTCAAGGAAAAGGAACTGTACCTATTCTTACTAAACAAAATGTAAAGAAAGACATAAACAATGTCTACCATGTTCAAGATCTGAAACATAACCTGTTAAGTGTAGGACAACTCATTGAACATGGCTATAAGGTAATTTTTGAGGGAGCATCATGCAGGATATATGATAAAACCCCCAACAGAAAATTGATTTCTGAAATCCACATGACTTAGAATAGGATGTTTCCCTTGAACCTCAGAACTGCAAATCTGATCCAAACATATGCACAAAGTGCATCCACCCCCAATGAAACTATGGTTTGGCATACAAGATTTGGACATCTACCCTTTCAAAGTCTAAGTCTTTTATAGAAGCACTCCATGGTCAAAGGTCTCGATGTCTTCAAAGAGAAAAAACCCTTATGTGAGTCTTGCATACTTGGAAAACATAAGAGAACTAGTTTTCCACAATCCTCCACTCAAACCAAACAACATCTCAAACTTGTTCACACTGACTTATGTGGCCCAATGCAAGCAGAGTCAATAGGTGGTAGCTTTTATTTTCTAACGTTTATTGATGACTTTAGCAGGAAAATCTAGATCTATTTTCTCAGACACAAGTCTGAAACTTTTGCAAAATTCAAAGAAATCAAAGTAGAAGATGGAAATAGAGTGGCAAATATGTAAAAGCAATCAGATCAGGTGGAGGAGGAGAATACAACTCCAAATAATTTGCAAATTTCTGCAAATCACAAGGCATCATCATGCAAACTACAACCAAGTATACTCCACAATAGAATTGAGTGGCTAAAAGGAAAAATCAGACAATAATGAACATGGCAATAAGCCTACTCAAAGAGAAATGTCTATCAAATACTTTTTGGGCTGAATCAGTAGCATGCTCAGCTTATCTCTTGAATAGATCTCCGACCACCAGACTAAATATGAAGGTCCCTCAAGAAGCATGGAGTGGGACAAAGCTAAATGTTTCTAATCTAAGGACATTTGGATGCATAGCATACACTCACATACCTTTCGAATTAAGGAAGAAACCGGATGACAGAAGTGAGAAATATATCTTTACTAGATACAATGAAACATCAAAAGCTCACAGGCTTTACAATCCAATCTCAAAGAAACTAATTCTCAACAGAGATGTAAAATTTATGGAAAATCAACTCTGGAACGAATCTGAAAATCAGCAAATGGATAGTCAAAATCCATTGTTGCCTAGTCCTGAAAACACAGAAGACTCAGGACAATCAATACCTCAACCTACCCTTCCAAGATTGCAGGTACAAGGAAAATATGAAAATTCTCAGGATCACTCAACTTCAAGTAGAGACTCATCCTCTAAACTTCAAAATCAGAGAACTTGAAGTTTGAGAGAAATCCATCAGTAGTTGGATGGCATTGAACATCACAACCATTTTGCTTTAATGTCATGTCAACCTACATATTTTAAAGAGGAATCTAAGGAGCCACATTGGGTTCAATCCATGAACCAAGAGATTGACTCCATTGAGAAGAACAAAACATGGGATCTTGTTGATTTTCCCAGACATAAGAAAAGTATTGGTGTCAAGTGGGTTTTCTAAAACTAAACTCAATGAAAAGGGGTAGATTGAAAAGCACAAGGCAAGACTTATTGCCAAAGGATTCTCACAGCATCCAGGTATTGATTATTGTGAAACTTTTTCTCCAGTAGCAAGGTTAGACACTGTAAGGACTCTCTTATCCATATCAGCTCAACACAAATGGCAAGTATACCAGATGGATGTCAAGTCAGCTTTCCTAAATAGTGTCTTAAAAGAAGAGGTCTATGTGGATCAACCACCTAGATTTGAAGTCAAAGAACAACCAACCAAAGTATATCGGTTGAAGAAAGCCCTATATGGATTAAAACAAGCTCCAAGAGCTTGGTGCAATAGAATTGACACTTACCTGATCAAAAGTGGTTTCAGCAGAAGCCAAAATGAGCCAACTTTATACACCAAAATGGATATACATGGTAAAATTCTGATTCTATCTTTATATGTTGATGACATGATATATACTAGAAATCATGAGTTAACGATTTTTAAACATGCCATGCAATCTGAGTTTGAGATGACAAATCTTGGCATAACGAAATATTTTTTAGGTATTGAGGTTAATCAATCAATCAAAGGATTTTTTGTCTGTCAGCAAAAGTATGCAGTAGACATCATCAAAAGATTTTGCCTGGAAGACTGCAATCCAGCAAAAAATTATATACCCTTAGGCACAAAATTGAGCAAGCAAGATGAAGGACCTACAATGGATTCTACCCTGTACAAAAGCTTAGTAGGGAGTTTGTTGTATCTTACAATAACTAGGCCTGATATAATGTATGCAGCCAACCTTGTTTCCAGGTATATGGAATCCCCCTAAGATTCTCAATGGAAGATGGAAAAAAGGATTCTGAGATATGTTGCAGGAACTCTCAATTTTTGCTTATGGTACACTCAGTCTGATGATAATAATCTCTCTGGTTACACCAACAGTGATTTTGCTGGAAGCCTAGACGACAGGAAAAGCACCTTGGGACATGCTTTTCACCTGGGCACGAACCTGATTTCATGGGCATCAAAGAAGAAACTCATTGTATCAATATCTTTTGCAGAGGCAGAGTATGTTGTTGCTACCTCAACTTCTTTTCAAGCTATGTGGTTGAGAAGAATATTGAATGATATGTCACATATAGAAAAGGAGTCAACTCCTATCTTCTGTGACAACACCTCAACAATTTCTCTATCCAAAAATCATGTATTTCACAAGAAAAGAAAGCATATTGACACTTGATTTCACTTCATTTGTGAGCTCATCAATAATGGTGACATAACACTTCAATTTTGTGGCTCTCGAGATCAGCTCACATATATTTTCACAAAGCCACTGGGAAAATCCATTTTTGATTTTCAGAGACAACACTTGGGCATTATCAGTGCTGATGTTTGTAACTATTGAGTTTAAGAGGGAGTGTTAAATATAATGTAACCTCAACAGTCTAACTGTACACTGCCAGTTGTCTTGGCCAGCTGTACTTTCATTTCTTGATTTGGTTGAGCCTATTTAGCTCAGCTCTTTTCCCTTTCCTCAATGTACTCTTTTTTTATATACTCAATATACTAAATACAATTTCAACTCTTTCTTTGTATTCTCTGCTTCTCATTTTATCATTTATCAGTGTTTTACAAAATTGGGAGAATAAAAAAAAAAATCATTAGGTAACCTAATATGTAAAATATTAAATTGCTACCTCCTACACGATCTTTGATATTTCCTACTTCACAAAGCACAACTATAAAAAAAATATATAAAACATGTCAGAGAAGCCATTTTCAATAAAATCGAAGCCATTTCAACCAATACAGAATATTTTCTCGCAGAAGTACAATATCCATGGCCTTTAACATGAAATGGATTTTCTTATAGGGAAGTTGGATATAATAATAATAATAATAATAATCTATTTTTAAGGTTACCGTCAAGCCACAACAAATTGGTGTATGAGACCCACTTGTTTGTGGGACAAGCAACCCCCTCTGGCAGCCATTTCATTGGTAAAGTCTAAGCTTCATTTTCTAGGGAAGTGGCTTTTATAGGGAACTGGTATAAATTATATAGAAAAAGAGGCTGATTAAGTTTGATTTTATTTGGTTTTTAATTAATAATATAAATATATCTAACTACTTTATAATTAATAAATACTAATCTAATTAATGTATTTATTTATTTATTTAGGGTTTTGTTTATCCATGGCCTTTAACATGAAATGACTTCTTTTTATAGGGAAGTTGGATATAATAATAATAATAATATATTTTTAAGGTCACAGTCAAGCCACACCAAATTGGTGTATGAGACCCACTTGTTTGTGGGACAAGAGACCCCCTCGGCCCAACCATTTTACTGGTAAAGTCTAGGCTTCCTTTTCTAGGGAAGTGGCTTCTATACAAAATTGGTATAAATTATATAGAAAAAAAGAGTGATTAAGTTTGATTTTATTTGTTTTTTAATTAATATTATAAATATATCTAACTGCTTTATAATTAATAAATACTAATCTAATTAATGTAATATTTTATTTATTTAGGGTTTTGTTTTACTGTTAAATAAAAAGCTTTGTAGATGTAGAGTTGCATATCTTCATGTGAAAAGGTATTTATTACTCTATAGGGGGGTAGGGTATGTATACTTTCTTAAACTTTACCAGTCAAATCGTTGGGCGGAGGGGGTTCCCTTATCTTACAAACAAGGAAGTCTCATACACCAATTTGATGTGTTGGCTTGGCCGTTACCTTAAAAATAGATTATTATTATTATTATTATTATATATTTTTGGGATGATCTTATTTTCATTAATTATGTTTTTGTCCTTTTTCAAAAAACCACATTGACTAATTAATCATTTTTACAATAAAATATATTTATCCTTATATAAATATAATATATTTTTTATCAAATTTTCATTAACCTCCTTATCTTTTCCCCAGCATTTTCTCTTTTTCACGGGGCACACATTGAATCCTCCGTCCACCCAGATTCGTTAAAATCCAAAGTTTTTGCTTTCTAAAATAATTCAATGCCCTTTATGAATAAAAAAAATAAAAAAAAATCTTCCCAAAGCTAATTCAATGGCCTTTATAAATAAAAATAAATAAAAAATAAATAAAAAATAAATAACTTAACCTTAGAAATATGCAAGTGTTCTTTATTAACTGGGACTATTAATTAAATAATGGAAAAACATTGTTCGCAAGTTTAAATTGCCAAGAGAACATCACATAGAGGATTAAATCCAAACCCTGAGCCAAACGCCTTTGTTGCATGGTGGATAACCCTCGATTGAATGTTGTGCAACGGAGGCTAAGATTGCGCCATGCATTGCAAATAAAACATGACTTCTTTATTGTTGATTTAGATTTAATGGTTTTTCTTTCGAAATAGAACATTGCCAAAACTTTATTTTTATTGTTGATTTAGATTTAAGATTTTTTTAATTTAAACATTTGGTTTTTTAGAATTTTTTTATTTAATTTTATCAAAAAAAATTCAAAAAAGTTTAAACAATGTTTTTTTTTTGACCTTTATCTAAAAATAACAAGATATTTAGAATAAAAATAATAAATATCAAAACATAAATTAAATATCACAACATCAATTATAATATAGATATGCACAAATTAAATAATAACTAAATCAAATTATTTATTGTTAAAGAAAAAATTCAATAAATATGTGGAGTTGCATATCTTGATGTGAAAAAGTTCTCAACGTATTTATAGGGTTGAATTCATGCATCAATTAACATAGGAAATCAATTACTTTAACTTTAAATTAGTGAATTCATTCATCATAGAAAATCAATTAACTATCGTGTAATGCATTGGAAATAGAATATTTCCTATCTTTGGCATGGATTTGAGATTTGGTTTTGTTTTTCCTATATCAACCAAATAGAAGAAGACGAGTTTAAATATACAACAAAATAGAAGAAGAGTAGTTTAAATATAGAATGTAGTAATATTTATCATAGAAAAATAACAATAGAGAATTATAAAAAATATTAAAAATAAAAAAAATATTAAGTAATAATCAAATCAAATTATTTATTGTTAAAATGTAAATAGTGTGTTTGACAATTATATAATATT
>SNQJ01S0218069.1:0-15334 GCA_010110895.2 Picea sitchensis | reverse complement strand
GAAGGCCTTGCCATTGCAACACTTTCTCCCTTAAATTTATACTTTGAACTAGCCGTTTTGCCAAGTTTATTTAGAGAAGGAGGAAAGAGCACGAGGCCTTGCTTAATTAACACCGGAGTGAGCCTCTTTCCCCTAGGGTTTTGATTCTAGGGCCCTGCCTTTGCAGCACCATAGAACCCTACCTTCTAGTCTCTAAGTTTCATCCTCCCGAGACCTTGCGCCCTTGCTTTTGACTCCATATACCCTAAGGCACTGGTTAGATCTCCAACGTTGAGCCTCTAGTGTACAAAACCATCTTTTAAACTTTAATTTCTGAAACCCTAACTAACCCTAACACTGCTAACCTAGGCTGACGTCATAGTTGATGCAACAAGCTTTTGACTAATATAAGCAATTGAATGATGACGTCAAGCATTTATTGAACAAATTATTGATGGGATATACTATTGGCTTGGTCATTTGGTAGATATTGATGAATTAATGATCTTTCATAGGCTAAATAACAGAACGTTGACTTCATCTTGTATCTATTATATTGCTTATTGAATGAAATCAGATAGTTAAAGAAGTACTAACCCTTTGAGTTATAGCCTGCAAATATATATATTGTTTTGCTATTATCTTGTTCCGGGCAGGTGTTTTCAACAGGGCCTACACTTCTATTATTGGCTGATTAGCTGGACTATCTGACACTGGTGGTAACCTGCGAGGAGGGAAATCTTAAAACTTGACCTTGTATCCTTTGCCTCTTCAAACCCCAGGTTACCGGGGACGTCTCCCCTGGGCTAACCTCCCTAAACAGAAAGAACCTCCCCATCGAGGTGACATTGGGTGGGGAAGGTTCCTGTTACGCTAGTTTGTCCTCTACCCTTTAGCCTGTGACTTAAACTACAAACTGTGCGATAACATTTTGGCGCTGTTGCTGGGGAACACTGAGTCAATCTTCCTCAACGACAAATCTTTTGGTAAGCCTTGCCTCAATTACCTTTTCTCTTACAAGCTTACCTGGCGACTCCACTAGACTTTATTCCCCTTTTCTTTGATAGTTTCAGGAAAACTATCTGGCGGCTCCACTAATATTTCTTAGGGTGCCACATTACTTCTTGCGATATTTTCAAGTTATGGGATCATGGCACACTGGGAACAAATGTATCCGAGTATTGATTTCATAAGTTTTCAAGGATACCCAAGTTACTTTGATACAAAATGGTTGAACAACTCTCCAACGTTTTTGGGCCTCCCAGCTCCTCACATAGTAAATTTTTTGGAGTATTTGAGCGAGATAAAGTTGGGAGGAGAGGATGCTCTTATAAAGTTGTTCTTACTGACTCTGCCATCCTACTTACAAAATCGTTTTAAGAATTGTTGCAAGGACAGGGGTATATCATCTTTCATACACCTCATCAGTAGGTTTATAGACCTTACTAAGCCGGATTGCCAAACGTATGAAGATGTCCTTCAAAACCTCATGATAACCTTACACCACAAAGGATTCACCACTGAGATTGTAGAAGACCTCAGGAGAGCTTATCATGATCAATACCAAGAATCCTCTGATATAAGAGACGATGTTTATGAAGACCATTATCAACCCCTTGAAGAGGAGCAAGACCTCTCCCATAATCCAATAGAATGCAACGAAGATATAACCAGAAACGTGAATTATGAGGATGAAGCACCAGTAATCGCTCCTCCCTCTGATGAAGTGATCCAAGAGCTTGTTCCTCCTGTACAACAAGGAAACGATAAGGTTAGTTGTTCTCCCTTTCAAGATGCCAATGACACCTTGTGCCTTGATTCAGAAGATGAAGGAGAAAAAGAAGCTTTGAATGAAGCTGATGGCCCTTGTTGTACAATCAAAGACAAAGAAGCAATCCATGAGGATGAAACAATGACACATGCTGAAAACACCGAGGTCCTCGAAGTTCCTGCGCAAGAAGAAACAGTAAGTTACCTTCCTCCCCTAATTTATGATGATACTTTACCTTATGATGAAGAGGAGGAGGAGAATGAATTTTCAGATGTTTCAAACCCTGCATGTTATGACACAGATAGTGACATTGTTGATAGCATTGATGAGTTCATACATGTTGGGAGATTTAGGTGGGATATAGTTGGTTACTTATTTTGGATCCCATCTATGACGAAAGTCATTCGGTTGTTGCCCTTCTTGATTGTCTAGCAATTACTTCAGACCAATGTATGAGATGAATTTCTACCCATACTTTCAAAACCAAGGATGACCTAGTACCTTATTATCTCGATGATATTCAGTCTTACCTTGAGATTTTATGAGTACCCTTCTAAGCACTTGGACTCTCTCCATGAAGATGATTACCAACCAACACTGTGCTCGTATTTTAACACAAGTAAGAGCATTGTTTGCCTAAAAAAGGTTTCTCATGACTTATCGCTCCAACCACCTGTTATTACTTTATAGTGTTTTCCATTACAAGGGTAGTTGGGGAAGTACCTTTATGTTGAGCTTCCTCTTAGACAAGCCCTAAACTCCAAGTTTTGGTTGAATGCTGCAAGTTTGAGTCCGATCATCCCGATTTTCAACTTTCCTTGGTTACCCGGTTGTCTACTAGGTCTTTCTTGATCTCTTCCTTGACTTGAGTCGCGAGGATGCCACCTAGGTAGCCATGGCGAGGCCTTTGAGTCCCGATTTTATGAACTTTGCATTTCTCATGATCCTTTCTTGAAGTGGATTAGGCTTATTTTCTCGGAGATGCACTGGCGGGATACATCCCTCCACAGCCTGTGAGTTAGACTTTGAAATTTACGATGATATGATATATATTCTAACCCATGACTTTTGTGTGCTTGATTTATCAGCTGTTTTGGTTTATGATGAAGCTTGCAAAATTATCGAGCGTTCTTTGGATTATGCATTGGTTGTTGGCTTACACCAAACATCCGGCCAAAGTAAGTAATTATAAGTAGGTAGGCATTTTCGTGTATTATACCATGCATTTCATGTTATCTTGTTTCTTCATATACATATGGATTGCTTTGTTTCATATACATATATATTATATTGGTGGGGTGGTATTTCCACACGCTGATGTGATGCCCTATTCAGTGTGGCTTAGTCTGCGGACATGCCGAGAATCTTTGAGGTTCTCATTTTCTCTACGGTGAGCACATGTCACAGAGTTGGAGCGGATGTTATCACAGATTTCTAGGGATAACTAGGAGATCATGTCTCGAGGCCCTGAGGTCCTAGACATGAATGCCAGAAGCGGGGTCGGCGAGCATGGCCAC
This sequence comes from Picea sitchensis, assembly GCA_010110895.2. Taxonomy (NCBI): domain Eukaryota; kingdom Viridiplantae; phylum Streptophyta; class Pinopsida; order Pinales; family Pinaceae; genus Picea; species Picea sitchensis. The sequence goes on along the minus strand of SNQJ01S0218069.1, from coordinate 12,067 downwards.
GGAGGGCCCATCCTTCTTCTTCTTTATCAGTTGTCTATTCGTGATAGCGACATCAGCATCACCGCCGACTTGGACTTGCATCGGAAGACTCTTGCTCCATGAGGTAATTGGTCCGGGTATCATGGTATGTCGTGTTTGATCATTATAACTTTTAGATATATGCATCAAGTTCCCATTACGATAGCTGCTTGGATCTTACACCGCCCGCGACCATTGTTGGGGGATTAACGGGGGTTCCCTAGCTCGTGCCCATGGGTTTTAGTTAGCCACCGAGGGGGATTTACAGAGCCATCGTCAGGCTCCTCCATCTACGATCATTTTACATCTTATCCCATACATCCATCCCATTCCACGATCAGGGCATTAGGATGACCTATTTGAGGGTTACTTTGTCTTGTGGGAAGAAGAGGGGCTAAAGGCCGAAGTAAAAGCATTTGGTAAAGATAAAAGCCATAGAATAAAACCTAGAGATGCCTAAGCCAGGGGATCCCCAGAAGGCAATAAAGGCCTCGATAAGAAACAAAAGGACCCCAAAGAAAAATAATAAAACAAGACCTAGCCAAAGAGGATGGGAGGTCTCATCAAACCGACCCATTATGTTCATCGTATCTAGCGGTATGATGACATTCGCGGATTATATCACGGTTGCGCCCGAATGATGACCTTTGGTTCGCATGTGGCGAGGAAGGGTCTCATCACAGAACCAACCTGTCATTTACGCGAAAATACTAGTGGGTAACAATGGAAACTCCGGTCACCATGCCAAGGCGGTGTCTCAGTCAGAGCTTGAAGTAAAGAAGAAAGGGAAAAATAAAAGGCAATAAAGGGCTTGGAAAAAAGCGCATCATGGCGGGTACAACTCACCTCCTACAAGGCACCCACGGACAAGTCTGTACCGCCCGAGGTCTCACTATGACTAGACATCCTTAGACCATATCACTTCATGTTATATGGCTTGAATAATCTTCTTTGAAACTCTCTTCTTCTTGTGGATGCTTGGCCCAATAGGTTATTCTGTCTCTTTCTTCAACTTTGTATAGTAAATATTAGGTGTAATGTCTGTGAGCTATTAGATGGTATGCTAGGGTTTTATGCATGTATTTGATAAAATTTAATGATGAGATGATTGACATTGCTATGATCCCAGGATAATGAGCCCATGGAGGCGAAGTTTTTTGATGTCGCGGATACGCCGGAAGCGGGCCGGGTACTAGGTGGATCGATACACATGGGGAAATGGTGCTTTCCGGACCTCCATGGGGTGAAGATCCCATCATATGGACTTTGGGATGGCAGAGGCTGGACAACGTCATGATGAGCCTTGCATGAAGAAGACAGAGCGTTCCACCAGGACACTTGGGCAGGCAGGCTTTGGGGTATCACCCTCTTCGATGGAACATTGCCTTGATGGGCAGGCGCTTTAGGAGAAATTTGGGCGTTACCTTGGGCGTGTGGCGGTGTGATGAGGTTACTAGCATGTGTGGAAGCTTGGAGAACTACGAAAGGGCTAGCGATGCGACTTCCGGATGCTGGATATGCCCAAAAGGGCCAGCGTCTCCTCGAAAGGGCTTGACGTCCCACCTTTGCTCATTTAATGTCATTTATCTGGCAATTAATGTAAGCGCGATTAGCCAAATTTTGTAGTCATCCTTGTGTTTGTTTTAATGACCTATTTGTAGTGAAAGGTCATGGATTGATATATATTGAGGATGTTTCCCTCATTTTGACATAACACAACTCCTCTCTTGTGAAATACTATCTCTTCTAGCCTAGTTTGGTATTTTTGATTGTTTTAAGTGGTAGCAACTCTTCTTGGAGGATTTTGCTTGGCATATATGGCATTTCTCTCAGGAAGGTTTACAACAGGGTTTGATTATGCTTTCTTCATGACATGTAAGTGAATTTTTCATGCAAAACTTCTTAAGTGAATGGTTGTGGCTTAATTTCTTACATTTTGCTATTATATTGCTAAATCTTGAAACCTAGGTAGCGAGCACACAAGTGGGTCATTGCTATATGTCCCCTTTTTTGAGAAATAGTTTTAGCCATTGAAAAAGGAAGATATAGCTTCTTACGTTGCTACACTTGTCTTCCTTTTTTGAGCTAGCGTTGAAGTTATAGGTTGAAAAGGAGATGTCACTGAGAGCCTAGTTGGGACTACACACCTAGGGTTTCACCTTCTGAGGTTTTGAAGGCCTTGCTTTGCAACACCTTCTCCCTTAAACTTATACTTTGAAGCTAGCCCGGATTTTGCCAAGTGTATTTAGAGAAGGAAGAAGAACCGCGAGGCCTTGCTTAAGCAACGCAGGAGCCTCCTTCCCACAGGGTTTTTGATTCACAGAACCACCTGCCATTGTAGCACTATAGAACCCTACCTTCCAGTCTCCAAGTTTTAATCCTCGAGACTTTTTTTCCTTGCTTTGACTCCATTTACCACAAGGCACTAGTAATTTCTCCAGCATTGAGCTTTTAGTGTACAAAAACAACCTTTTAAAACCCTAAAAGGTTGTTTTGTACACTAAATTTAAAACCCTAACTAACATTACTAACAAAATAAGGGTTGACATCATAGTGAATATCTCATCTTGTGTGACAAGGTTATAATAAATAGGCAATTAAATGATGGCGTCAAGCATTCTTGGCGAACAAATTGTTGATTGGATATCTTGTGTAAGCTTGGTCATTTGATAGATATTGATGAATTGGTGATCTTTATAGGCTAATTAGCGAGAACATTGACTTCATCTTCTCTATTGCATTGCTTATTAAATAAAATCAGGATAGTCAATAAGTACTAGCCCTTTGAGTTATAGCCTACAAAAATATATATTGTGTTGCTATTTTCTTTTCTGTTCAGGCGGAGTGTTTCAAGAGGGGACTTCACTTCTTTATTGGTGATTAGCCGGACTATCTGATCTTGGTGGTAACTGGGAGGAAAATCTTAACACTTGACTTTGTATCATTTGCCTCTTCAAACCCCGGATTCTGGGGCGTCTCCCACTGGGCTATCCTCCCTTAATAGAAAGAACCTCCCTATTGGGGTGACATTGGGTGGGAAAGGTTCTCGTTACGCCAATTGTCATCTATCCCTATAGCACCGTGACCTATATTACAAGCACTTGCGATAACATTTTGGCGTGGATTCTTAGAAATGCCGTTCTTGATCGATCTTCCTCAGCAATCCTTTGGTAAGCCTTGCCTCCAGACCTTTCTCTTACAAATCTTACCCGGCGACTCCACTAAGACTTTATTCCCCTATTCTTTGATAGTTGCAAGAAAACTATCTAGCGACTCTAAGAAGCCAAAGGAGGTTCAATAATCCTCCTCAGCTTTAGAAGGAAGCCTCCTGTAAATTCACTTGTTGTCAAGTCACTTTTGGAAAGAGACTTCCTTCAAAGCATCTGCACTTCTCGGACGATTGCTACAAAGCCAGGTCAACAATCATAGACAATGGTCATCTACCTTGTTCAGCCATTAGACATGTCAGCCATGCACGGCTACCCTAGGTAAATGCCACCTAAATATGAGAAGTGGTTGCCTAAGTTTCACCAAACGTGATGCTACTAGTCTTGCGAAGAGCATATAACGGGCATTTTTTCAGCTTCACCCATTAGTGATGATGATGGTGAGGACTTGGTCATGAAGTTATTCTCTGCTACCCTTTATGATCTTGCAAGACGTTGGTATCTTGGCACCTTGATGGAAGTATCAAAACCATGAATAGACTTGAGCAAATCTTCCTCAGGAGGTGGAGTATCAAAGAAGACACTAACATACTCCTCACTTGGGCTAAATATGCCAAGCATGAAACGAATCCATTAGGAGATTTCATACCGAGGTTGTTGACATTACTCCTTGGGGAATTCCCCCAAGCCACCATTGAAAGATGATTATCTTGTTCACATTTATACTAGATCTTTCGGTGGCCAATTAGGGTATCTTCTTAGAGACCAAAACCCCCAGTCCATTCAAGAAGCCCAGAGCTCACTAATTGAAGGAGTCCTCGTTTCATCCAAGATTGAGCCTTTTGCTAACCTAGGGGAGAATAGGCGCTGGCGAGAAGGTGGTACTAATCTTTGAACCTACTTGTCTCTGCTGACGATGTCGGTAAGCTTCAACTGATGGATAATAGCATCATGAAGAATCAGAAGAAATGATGAATGGGATGGATTAGACGAAAGTCCCGGACAGGGCACCTGAACCACATTGAGGCCATTCGAGAGAACCAAACCACAAACCGAAGAATGAAAATGAAAGTCCCAAATACTGGCCCCCTACAAATGTTGTTGATGAAAATCTTTGGCGTTAATACGGAATGTTGTGAAGCACATTGGGAGAATGAGTGTCATTAACGCCGGAAAGCCGACAACAAATTAACAATCTTGAGCGCTTCGAATTTTATCAAAATAAATATGCGATATAGAACATCAACAAGCCTAAAGGCGGCAGGCTTTGTTAATTAGCAATAATTAACAACTTGGACCGAGAATCACGAGAAAAATTGAAAAAACAAAAGTCCATTATCTGGGAGAAAAGAACGAGAAGCAACACAGCGTCGGTAAAAATCTCTTGAGGTTCTTCATCCCAAGACACCCAAAGCTGATTAGATTACCCTTGATTTTGATTTTGAAGGAGCTTTTGTTGAAGATGCATGTGAATGTTCCTTAAAAGAAGCAATTAGGTCCCTTCAATTAAAGAACGCTTCAATGCAATAGCACCGAGAACGTGACCTATGGACCCGTTATGTATGGTGACCATTCCGGGATCGGTATGGTGAAATCCACCTTTCTTCTTGACTCTTATGATGAACAATAAATACATTAACAATTGCATGCTGGATACGGTCTTGGTGCAAACATGATGTCTCTTAAGTCATGCAACAAATGGGCTTGAAGGTAACCGGACACCTGATATTGGATTTGATCCAAAGCAATACCCACACATGGTGTAGTTGAAAATATTGAAGTGCAGGTTGAAAGAATTCCCAGAGAAGGCAGTTCACATAGATATTATAGTCATTGATGTCCGGATGTGTGGGGAATGTTTGTTGTCCTAGGAAGTTTGGTCGCGATGATGGCCGGGTCCTTAGAGATGGATCACCTTTTCGCGATTGCCAGCGAAAGATGGAACAAGCGGGCGCTTACTCAATGTTAATGTAGATGCTTTGAAACCATGTACCGAATGTTCATGCGTAAATGAGCGCTTGAAGAAAGATGTGATAACAACTCTTCAGGAATATTCTCCGAAATATATGCCATTTACTACAGAAGAAGACTTTGACCAGATTGAGTGGCTCAAGAAAGAGGAATATCAGCAAATCCTAGATCAGTTTCAGAAAAAAGAAGTAGGGACGGTGAAGATACTAAAAAGACAAAAAGATGAAGAAAACGTGCAAATCCACCCGTCCCAACAAGAGTCTTTACAGCAGAAGCCCACCACCTCCTCGATAGGTATGCCACGGTTGTTCAAGGAACAACCAAAACACAAGGCTCAGAAAATACAAGGAGGGGGAGTTGGTATGGATGTGGGATACTTTCGAAGGAGAGCCAACCAATGTAAAAAGAGTACCTGATCATGACAGACCTTTCAAGGTCGGTATGGAATCAGTGGATAACTCATCTTACTTGTCCACCTTGGAAGGAAGAAGACACCCATTACCAGTTAGTGGAAACCTCCTCAAGCCCACCAGGTGTGGACATATTTGTCTGGTTAGTATAGGTAGGTAGGCATTTTAGTGTATTATACCATCACGCATTTCATTTTTGTTTCCTCATATGCATTTTGATTGCTTTATTTCATATGTATACATGTTATATTTCTTGGGGTGAAATACCACCGTAACTGTCGACCAATCTTCATCTTTAAGAGTGTGGCGAGTCTGCGAGGTTTATGCCGGGAATCTTACGGCGAGGTTCTCATGTTCTCTACTGTTAGCACATGTCCCAGAGTTGGAACTAGATGTTATCCCCGATTTCAAGGGATAACTAGGAGATCATGTCTCGAGGCCCGATTTCAGAGCATAAGATAGAAGAGCTTGAGGATGACCCCGAGCAGCATGGCCTTGGAGGCCATCAACTCTTCTTCATCGCCGGTTGTCTGTCGGCGGCGGCAACATCCATCACCTTCGGCTCGGACTTGCATCGGAGAAGACTCTTGCTCCATGAGGTAATTGATGGTATCTCATGGTATGTGGTCATGTTTGATTTTTATAACTTTCTTATATATGCATCAAGTTCTTTACATTTCTGACAGCTGCTTGGATCTTACACTAACCCACTTGACCATTGTTGGGGGATTAATGGGGTGACCTTCTCACCAAATACCGCTAAAAAGCTTAGCAGTTTAAACATGTGTGGTACATACCTCTGACGACATTTGTAGGTAGAGGAACGATCTGGTAGAAGCAGTAATGATCACCAACTCTAAAAAAACTTCAAGGGTGAATGCAAATGGTACTACGGCTGCAACTTCAACTGATACTGCAACCACAACTACAACTTAGGGTTTTATGGGGAAGCCCTAATTTTTCAAACTTCAAATTTTGAAATTGATCCAGGGACTAGATCTTGTTGTTGAGAGTAAAATTTGGTCGTCAATTTTGAAAATTCAATTTTTACCCCCTCAAACTTGACCAGCAGTTTACGGTGGGTATACGGTACTTCCTATTACTGCGGTGCCACGGTACTCTTGGTTTCACGGTACTTTATTGCTTAGGGTTTCGCGCCGGGGAGATGTAGCTATTGAAAAGTTGCGTTGAGGATGTCAAAGTGATCGTTGAGGAAGGGTACACTTTTCTAGATGGTTTAGGGCCGAAATAATTCATCAACAAAGCCCTATAATTTGCATGTCACGACAGCCAGTGGCGTTTTCACTTTCTCTTTTGAAAGATGTTCTCATAAGCATCTCACGATGCCATGTTAAGGTTTAAGCTATTATTATTAGAGTTCTTTGTATTTCACTAAATAACAATATAGATAGGATCGGTGAAATACACAATCATGAGAGAAACATCATTTATCTTGGAAACCCTCATGGGGAAAACCCAACAAAACTTCCGTGTGCCAGATAGCCAACAGCCTCGAGAGATAACTCAAGCAAATCTGAAGATCCTCTCCCAGAATGTGCACCTCTCTCTCTCTCTTCTCCAGCCTTGGCTCCGAAACTTGCTCAAATGAACAGGTGAGTGTGTGTCTAAATGGTAGCCTTCTTATTTATACTGCTTCGGCTTGCGTGTGGAGGTGTCTTTTCAGCTGGCGGGAACTGTTATCCCCAAGTATCTAGGGATAACCCAGGAGATCATAATCTTTCGAGCCCACATGATCCCGGACATGAATGCGAAGGCGAGATTAGGCGGGCATGGCCCTTGAGGGCCCATCTTTCTCCTCCTCAGCCAGACTTGTCCTGACAACAATAGCAGTTTCCATCACCACCACCCTGGGCTTGCATCGGAGAGGACTCTTGCTCCATGAGGTAGTGATTAGAGTATCGTAGTGCATGTGTCATATTTGATCATTATAACCTTCTTATATTATGCATTAGATCTCTTTCATTCGATAGCGCGGGGACCTTACACTAATCTACTTGACCATTGTTTGGGGTAGTGATGGGGTAACAGCAAGTTGGTATTCATGGGTTTTGGTTAGCCACCAGGGTTTTACTTGAGAACCATCGTCATCCCACCATATTCTCACTCTTACATCTTAAACCGGCTCATCCATCCCATTCCCTAGTCTAGCCATTAGGATGACCATCGAGTGCGTCGATATTTGTGGAAGAAGGGCTAAAGGCCGGTATGGTCAAAGATAAAAAGCCATAGGAAATCAAAACATAGAGATGGCCATTTCGGGGGATCCCCGAGAAGGCATAAAAGCCTCTCGATAAGAAACAGGGACCCTAAGAAAATGATAAATATAAATAAATGCAAGACCTAAACAAGAGGATGGGAGGAGTCATCACGAGCCGTCCCATTATGTTCACAGGTATTTAGTGGTATGACATTGCCACCATATGGTCACCAAACCGGTGACCTTTGGTTGCATGGCCAAGGAAAGGGGTCTCATCGCGAGCCAACCTTCATTACGAAAGATACTAGTGAGTACTTATTGTGTCCATTTCACGGCCACCTGGCCAAGGCAGTGTCGTCTTCGTCGAGGCTTGTAGTAAAGATGCAAATAAAGAAATATAAAACCCAATAGGGGCTTGGAAAAGTGCATCCATGAGCGACATGTACATCTCGCCTCCTACAAAGCACCCACAAAAGCGACACAGCTAGGTCATTGTGGCTGGACATCCTAAAACCACATCACATCACTATACATGGTTTAGATAACCCTTTGAGGAAGCTCCATTTCTTGTGGTTATTAGCCCAATAGTTTGCCCTTTGGTTTCCTTAGCTTTTAATACCGGTGTAAGATTACGTGTAATGCCTTTGAGCTCTTAGAAGATTTGTTTGAGATGTTATGCATATATTTGATAATTTAATGATGATATGTGATTTACATTATATGATATCTAGGACTAATAGGCCCACAGGCGTAGTCTTTGATGCGGGACCATGCTTTCGTGACACCGAAGGATCGATGCACATGGGGAGATGATTAGGATCTCCATGGGGCTGAAGAGTTCATCAGATGGTTGTTGGGATTGTAGAGGCAGGACAGAGTTGTGTTTAGCCCTTGCATGGAGAAGAAGGGCGCCCTCATTGGGACGCTTTGGAAGAGACCTAGCCTATGGGATCAACCCCCTATCAGATGGGACATTGACCATGATGATCAGGACGCCACCGGGGGGGCAATTGGGGCATTCACGAGCATGTGGCGGCGTCTTTGAGCTTCTTTGGCGATGTGGCGAGTTGAGGCGGGAGAACGCGTCTTATCGCGGATGATGTTTATGCTAGGGGCCGCGTCTCCCCTTTAGAAGGCGGCGTCTCATTATTAGCTTCCCGGTTGGCATTTTAGCATGGCAAAGTGACAGTGGTGAATGTAATGTAATGTCGGCCCAGCAATGGTACGTTTTGATGTCCTGTTTTGTTAATTAAAGGTCGTAGAATCATATAAATAGAGTATGTTTTGCCCTCATTTAATAATAACACAACATATGTTTGAGAGAGATACATTCATAGCTCTTGTTCTTGGTTTCTATCTCTTTTTGGAGTGGGCGCAACTCTTTGGAAGGCTATTGTTTGGCAAGTGGTGCTCTTATTCGTGGAAGGTTACAACTGAAGCTGCTTGGTTTTCTTCTTGATCTTGTAAGTGTTTTCATCAAACTTCTTGAATGAATGGTTAAATCTCTTGCATTTATTACATTGCTATTATTGTTATCTTGACTCTTTTTGTAATCCTTGAAACCACAGGAGCCAATCACACAAGTAGGTTGTTGTTGCTTCATGTCCCCATAGCATTAACTTATAACCATTTGATTTGAAGGGTTTAGCCTAGCCATAGCTTCTACTTGGAGATTCCCTCTTGTCTTGTGTTGGTTTTAAGCACAAATTGAAGAAAAGTCCTAGGCTAATTAAGTTTACACCTAGGGTTTACTTCAGGGTTTGAGAAAGCCTTGCCAAAGCAACACTTTCCGACCCTAGATTTGTTAGCCTATAAGCTGGCCGTTTAGCAAGCAAGTCTTAAGGAGAGGGTAGCTTTGCCTAGCTTTAGCTACACCTGTGTAAGTCTTTCCTTCTTAGGGGTTTGGGTTGGTGGCCTTGCCATAGCAACACCAACAAACCTAACTCTCTTGTCCTTGAGTTTGAGTCCTTCTAAACCATTAGGTCTCACTTCGAATTGACTCCATTAACCCAGGCACTAGTCTAGAAACTCTCTCTTGAACTTGTTTATGCCTCAAACTCTCTTCAAACTACCTCCAATTTGAAACCCTAACTAACCTGGCGTCTAAACCTAGCTAGATTTTGGCCAACCTAATGAGATGACGTCTGATTTACGCGATAGCTTGGATAGAAGGTCGGCCTAGTCTTCTCATCATAGTAGTGGAGTTTTATTGCCCTTTGGTTGAATTTGTCAAGCACGTCACTCCTTGGCTAGCCATACCTAACACAGAGACAACAAAGGGATTTATATGGGTGGCGTCACATAGTGTGAATCTCTTTGCTGTCTTTTTAGCGTTGTGATTTCTCTCACCTATCTTGATTGACATTGAGTTATTGATTACAGCTGTAAGCTTATTGCCAACGTTCCATCTCAATTGTCTCATTTTGACCTAAATCTATGTGGCGTCTACATGCAATAACAATATGGAGTGGCGCCAACAACCTTATATGTATGTGGTGATTTAGACATTTATTGCATTGTGATAAAGGATTAATATTTAATATTGAATGCTCTCATCTCCTTATGCATTTATTGAAGAAGTAATATAAATCTTTGCTTGCTTAGCCATCATTGACTTAGTCAATAGCATTTGATCATTTGCTCATATATGTATTGGAAGATAGTCATTAATATTTTGAAATACTAACCACTTGCAAACACTTTCTATTTCAATTGTCTTGCCTCGCAGACAGGTGCATCATCAGTGGATCTTTTCTCTTTGACTATCTCATTGGCGTGTCTGTGAAGGGACACTCTTATCCTTGGCATTACCCCTTTGCCCTTCCTTTGACCAAGATTACATTAGGGGCGTCTCCCCTTGGACTAGCCTCTAAATAGAAAGAGCCCCCATCGAGGTGGCAGTGGGTGGGAAGCTCCTGTTACCTTAGGTTTCAAAGCCTTGACTCCAAGCTATCTAAGCCTTTCCTATAGTGCGATACTTGAGGGGCCCGACTTCTCAATCTGGGTAGTTAAAACCACCTTTAATATATACTGGGGCCTCTTTAATATATACAGGGGCCGACTTCTTATACGCTTATTACAAATTATGTTTTGACCAATATGCAAAATGGGATTTGGTCTTTTTACAATAACCGACATGATCCAATCGCTTAATGGGGATTGATCTAATGATAGCTCTAACAATAATAATTAGAATACACTTTCGAGTTGTTATTTCAACATGTTGAGCACTCTTGTTTCCTGGATTGACCTGCGGAGCTAGGGTAAGCCTTGTTTTGCCTTCTTGGTACTGCGGAGCTAGGGTAAGGCCTTGTTTGCCTTGCTTCTTGAGCACCCAACAATCCTTTTGGTCAAATCGATGAGAGTTTTGGGGTAGTCATCTAGTCTAGGATCAACAACTTCACTTAATTAACTACAACTCTAAAATCTACTCACAAGCAACCTATGGTTTAACTTTATCATTCATTTTCATGGTTTATGCTCTTTACTTTTTGCAATTTACATTTCAAGTTATCTTTTAAACATTGTAATAGAGCATCTTGTGGTGGTTGAGTTGTTGAGCCTAGAAGTTGCGCATTAGTGCCCGTGGAGGCCTTTTCTTCAAGTTTTATCCTTCATCTTAAGTTGCGCACTTGGCCAGTGGAGGCTTCCTTTCCTGCATTGTCTTATCTCCTCTTGAAGTTGTGCATTGGTCCTTTGAGCAATCCCTTTGAAGTTGCGCACCTCTCTTGGGGCACTTCATTGTTTGGGTTTGATGTTGTGTTTGTTGCAAATGCAATCTTGATCTACTTCCATTCATTCCTGCAAAATCGAAGTAGAAGTTAGATCTAACAAGTGCTTGTTCATCTCATTTGTAACTTTGTATCTAGTTGTATCATTTAGATATTCTTTATCTTGTTGATAGTTGCTTCAATTCTTTTGTATCTAATCTAATTGTGAAAAAATTGTAAAATTATTCTTTGGTTTGTTTAGATCTCTTTGTTGTAACTTTAGTTGACCCCTTGCCCCAACCTTAGGCACTAGTCTTAGTTGACTTAGGGAAAGGGTTGCTTGTCATTGAAGGTTTGCATTTGCATTGCTTGCCTCTCATATAGGCTAGTTTCCCCAACCTTTAACAAATTAAAATTAACTCCTAGATCACACCTAATAACTCACATAGTAAATAGGGTCTACTCCCCTTGGCTTCCCTAGGAGTAAGCCTAGACGAAAGAAGTTCAAGTCAAGGTGACAGTGGGCTTGAACTTAGGCATTGTGCCTCCGAGGACACACTAAGTGGATTGAGA